>CABHPH010106939.1:7689-22193 GCA_902168325.1 Peromyscus nudipes
AGAGAGAGAGAGAGAGAGAGAGAGAGAGAGAGAGAGAGAGAGAGAGATATGCCTCTGCCTGCAGCTTCATCTCCCAGTATTTCACCACGACCCTCCCTTCTACAGAGGAACGGGACCTGGATAAGTTGCCCACAGGGGAAGTTGGGAGCAGTCATGGGCCAGTTGTAGCCAGGGGATCTGTGAGCACAAAGGGAGATACAGCCACCCAGATGACAGGGTGTAAGCCGCCAGAGGCTTGGGGAGGCAGGCTGGGAGCCGTGTCTCATCGCTTGGGAAGCCCGGTGCAAGCGGGGACAGCTCCCCTGACGCAGGCAGTGTATGTGTGTGTGTGTGTGTGTGTGTGTGTGTGTGTGTGTGTGCTCAAGAGCGCAAATGCACAAGTTGCGTGTGGGGGTGTGTGTGTGTGATGTGGGTGCTGCCAGAGGAACAGCAACACATACCTGGGAACCTATACCAGCCCCCACTGTGGAACCTCCCCAGGACAGGGGAGGTGGGGTTCTGACAGTGCATGTGCCGTGCACCTGGTACATTTTTCCTGGGGGAGTCCAGGCCCTGTTAGACCTGGCCTGGCCTCCTTCTGGGCAGGGGGGTAGTCCTTCCTGGCTGTGCCATAGGAGGGCTCCTGGGTGACGCCTCCCTGGCAGATGCCAAGTTTCAGGTGGGAGGTCTACTAGATATAGCCAATAGGAAACAGCCACACCACACCTGCGTTAGCTGGAACGGGTGAGATCTCCCCTACTGTGTCCTCCTGGGCCAAACCCATCTTCCACCCTCCCTAACCTCTCATAATTGCCGTGATGAGGCACAGCTGGCCTTGCCATCTACCCCCTTATGAGTAGTCCTGTAACAGTATGGGGCCCAGCCTTCCCAGATCCCGGAAGGAGGCCTTCATTACCCACCTACATGATACAGACCACTAGTAAGGAACAAAAGAGCTCATGTGCCCCCAGCTCTTAGATGGAGGCCAACACTACCCACTTCCATGGTAAGACCCACCAGGGAAGGTACCGAAGGACCCAGAGGGGTTCCCAGCTCCTGGGCTGCTCAGTGAATTAGGCAGCGAATTGGGCAGGGCCTGCGATGCTGCCAACATGAGCAATGGGGACCAGATCCTTGATTACTAAAAGGCAAACAAACAGTTCCCAGCAGAGAGCTGAAAAGTGTCAGCTCAGCAAAACTGGGGCTTTTCCTTTACTGTCACCAGAAAGAAATGGAGAGAGACTAGACTGGCCCTCCAGGAGCCATCCTTGTGGGTACACATGCCACCCTCTCCTCTACGGCAGCCTGCCTCTGTCCATTACTGTCCCCCATCTCTTTGCCCAGAGTTCCCAGCTCAACACACTTTACTCCAGTTTGGGGACTGTGACTGAGCTGCACCAGCTGATGCTGGCACCAGAGGTGGCACAGGACACTGATGTGAGGAGCACCTGATTGCTCTGTGGATGGGGATCTGCTCCTCAGCCAGAACACGCGTTGATTTTCTGTGCTGTAATACAGCTTGGATGGCGCTCACATCTTACAGCATGAACCATGCCTGTGTCCATGAGAGCTGAAAACTGGAGGCAGGACCTGGCTGTTTGTTCCTGGGACTGGGAGCAGAAGACGAGGGACCAGGGGGATGGGGATGGGTCTCCTGGGTTGGAGGAAGGTCCACCCAGTCAATAGTGATCCATTGAGAACTGCCAGAGTGAGGGGTGGGGGCCGCACACTGGATGGTTGGACTTAACCCCGACTAATGGAGTCTGGGACATTGCCAAGGGAAGACACGGGATAGTAGGCCCAGCTGGAGGGCCTGAGAAGACCACCCTGAGCTGGCAACAGCCTAGCCTATCAGCTGTGGGCCTGCAGCTCCCAGCTCAGCTGCTCCACAAGGACAACTGTAGCCGAGCTGCTCCTGGGCCTCTCCCTCGGGCCCCTCCCTCACCAGCCTGTGCCCCACATCGCGGGCACCTCACCCAGGACATCGCGTCCTCCGAGTATGACGGAGCTGCCAGCAGCGGCGGAGGCCGCACCCTGAGACATCTCTCTCTGCTCCTGGCCAGCCCCACCAGATTCCCCAGGCTGAGACGGGCAAGGAGGGAAGGACGAACCCGATTCCATCTTTCAGGGAGAATGCCTTTCCTGGGAGCCCCATGCCAGCTCCTAGCCAGAGCCCCTGTTGAGGACTGATTTTCCTTTTGCTGTCACCAGCAACATGTCTACGGTCGTCTTGTCCCTTGATTGGACTCTGTGGTCTTGTCCAGGTCATCTGAGCTGAGGTTCTGAGGGAACTCCACTCTTACTGGGTCCCAGGAGGGCCTCTTCCTGGCCCCCAGAGAGACCCCCCCCCCGGCTCTGGGTCTCAAGCAGAAGAGAGGGAGATTACGTGGACAGTCCTCTGTTCTGCTTTCTTCCCACACCCCCAGTGTCCAGCTTGGGCAGAGAAGGAAGTGTGAAATCTGCCTAGCATCCCTGAGGGAAGGAAGCAGAGAGGGGGATTTCAGGGGAGACTTTGGAGGGCCAAGCAGGTGTAGGGGGGTGGGGGTGGGGGTCAGCAGGAAGAAGGGGCACCAGGCTGTCAAAGAGCTGCCCTGCAGTCAATTCTATCTAGTGGACATTCAGAACCGAGCTCCAACCTCCAGAAGACCCCAGGATGAGGGGCTGCTCAGGTAGAGGACTCCAGAAGGCAGACAGGAGGGAGACATCTCTTTCCAGGCCAGAAACAGCCCTCCCTCCCGGAGAGCTTGCAGTCCCCCCCCACCCCCACCCCCACCCCAGAGAGAGAATTGCCTGTAGAGAATGAGCAGCAGTCCTCTGGCACCCACAGCCCCAGCCTTCCTTCCTCTCCGCTCGCCTGCTCCCCTATCTTCAAGCTGTCCCTACATCTTTTTTCCCCACCATAGGCATCAAGGACCTCTCTAGCCCCAACTGCAAGGCCTATAGCACCCCCTGGTGGTATATCTGGACCAGCCTGTGGCCGACAATAGTGTCTTAGGAAGCCCAAGGCACTGGTCCCTCCCAGCTCTGCCCACAGCCCCTGCCCTGCCGCACCCTCCCTCTGTCTGCATGGACCTCATGATACTGGTGTCCTGGTCTGGCAACCTTACACCAGCTTCAGCTCCGGAAGTTCCTCCACGGTGGTAGAGAGCAGGGCCGCACTGGCCTCCCCTCACCTTGGGGAGTTGGGAGGGCGGGTGGTGTAGAAGATTTAGAAGTAACAATAGTACCTTGACAGAAAGGTGGCATTGATCCTCATGAAACTCTGACAAGGATCTGACAAGGACTTTAATTTTGCAGATGAGGAACTGGGCTCAACAATGTTAACTAACTTATCCAAGGCCATGAGACCAGTAATGGTGGAGCCAGGCTTAGCCAAGGCATCCAGGGAGCCCTGAGCTAGAGGTAGGTACCTGTGGGATGCATAATTGCAAATCCAGAACTAGATGGGGAGGGGTGGGGTGTGCTCCACCACTAACTCACTGTGGGACTCCAGACAAGGCCCTTTCCCTCTCTGGACTTTATTTGTTCTCTGAGGGAATCATACTGTTGTTTCCATGAGTGTCCTGAGCTCATGCCTAGATGTGGACTTGGCAGGGTTAGGGACCCCCAACGGACCCCCAACTGCTGCCCTGGTAGTAGGCTAGCTGCATCCACCATCCTCAGAACCCACAGAGGACTGAATGGACCCCTAGGGTCTTAAGGGGTGATGTTTAAAGTGGGCCATCAGACTGTAGGTCAGTGCTCAGGGAATCAGTCTTGTTCCAGCTTCCCCTCCCAGGAAGGACCCCTGCCATTTGCCTTAAAGTCTTGACTCTGCTGGAAGCCTTTTCTCGCTCCTGTGAAGCTGCGGTTCCTTCCTTGGTCACCAGAGGGCGCTCTCACCTATTGCCTCAAGGCTGTCCTCCAGACTTTGGTCAGGACGTGCTTTGCTTCTGGTGTCCCGTGGCCTCATAGCACCAGTCCCTACATTAGACTTTGGAACTGTCCCCCCCGCCCCGCTAGGTGAAGACATTCCTCTGCGAGTCTCACAAGGAGGAGCCCAGCTGCTATTGCACCCTGCAGGGCCTGGTGCTGCCTGGGGGGCGTGCACAAAACAAAACAAACAGCAACAACAAAAAATCAAAACTGGAACAGCTGTGCTAGGCTCCGTGACATTCCTGCCCATTTATTACCACTGGGTGATGGCTCCATGCAGCTTTTACCATTTCTCTGTCTTCGTGTTACCCTCCTCTCCTGAAGGCACGGTTTGTACCTCCTATGTCACATAAAGGTTGGGGAGAGGTTGCTGCTGGGTAGTTTTCAAGACCAATCCCAGCTTGCCTTGATGACCACCAGATGCCTAGGTCACAGGCATCCTGGGGAAGGTGCCTGTTACAGGCAGCAGGTAAGGCCATGCCAGCTCTGGGCAGGAGGGCACAGGCGTAAGAAGACAGATTCATAAAATGTTGGAGGGAGCAAGGACCAGTCCCAGCACATCCACAGTAGCAGAAGCAGAGAGCAAGCAGGAAGGAGCCATGGGTAGGTCTCCAGACAAGTAAACAGGCACAGACTGAGGTGGAAACTTGACAAAGTCTCTCAGACCTCAGGTCTTGGCCCAGGTATTGTCTGTGGCCCTGGTGCTGCAGAAAGGTTTTGCATGGAGATAGAAGGTCCTGACCTACCTCCTAACTGAATTTAATAAAAGAGAGAGAGAGAGAGACAGAGACAGAGACAGAGAGAGACAGAGACAAAGAGACAGAGAGAAAGAGAGAAAGAGAAAGAAAGAAAAAGGAAAGGAAAGGACATGACTACTCCTAGGTATGGGTGGAGGAGAAAGTTTATTATAGACATGTGGGAGAGCATAGCCAGAGGCAGGGACCTCTGGGAGAGTCCAGAGTGGACATGACCTGGCTGAGCTGGGCCATGTGAGGAGAGGAGGAGGGAAAGGGAGAGGGGAGAGAGGGGGACCAGGTGCTGCAGCCAGGTGGCCCCAAAGAGTAGATGAAAGGAGCAGGTAACCAAAATGGTTGGATTATATAGGGATGAGCAGTCCAGCCCCATGGGCTGGAGAAGTTTAGGGTAGGAGCGGGGTGTGCAAAGCAGGAGAGTCCTGGAACAGGTCGAGACTGAGGATGCAGGAAGAACCTGGCGGCCAGATCCCAGGTAATATGTTAAATAGGCACCTTTGTTTGTCTCAGGATTTGAAACCTAATACTAACATGGGGGGGGGGTCCCCTGAGACCAGAGCTATTGATTAGGAATCGGGACAAAAGGACAAAATGAGTGAGTTGGTAGAGTGGAAACCTGTTGTGTATTTTCACAGGTTACTTATCCCTTTCTGGCAAACTGAAGCCTGCTCCAAAGGACACAAAACCCTACCCAGTGGGCTACCCATGTGGAGGTGTGGTCTGCCAGGTGGAATGTGGGAGGGACTCTGCTCCTGCAAAGCAGCCTTCCAAGAAAACTAACATTCCCCTAGTGTGGGGCAGGAAGATGGACATTACCTCGCTCTGAACCATGCAGTCCTCTGCTGCCATGGTGGCCAGGCCCAAGGCTACTACCTTCTGCTTCCATAAGCTCACCCAGCCCACCTATCCAGGCAATGGGAAGATTGATCTGGACAGAGATTGGGAGATTCGTCTTGACCAATGTACCTTCCAAGGCTGTTCTCAGCTGTCTCCTCTTCCAGGAAGCCCTTCTTGATTCCCTAATCGGGATTCTATGTCCCATTAGCACTTCACCATGGCTCCCTGTGCTTATCTAAGCCAGAACCGACCCAACTGTCCTAAAACTGCTGGGCCATTGGCCAATGTACCCTTAGGACCACTCTAGAGCACAGGCTGAGGTGTGTTCCCTCAGCAACTAAATGGTGCCCAGCACACAATAAATATTCTTTACCCACACCTTGAGGCAGTCTATACATTAAGGAGACCGTTTGGGAAGCCTTGAGGCTTTGAAGCTGGGCAGACATCCACAAGGATAGAAGTGAGACTGACCACGGAGTTTCCTTTGGCCTGTCACAACTGTCTTGTGGCCAGCGTTTGCATGGGTAGAGCAGCACAGGAGAGCTGAGGGAGGGTGCGGGGGTGGGGGGGAGGCCCTAGGTCTACCCAAGTCTACTCATCCTCAAGGCACAGTGGGAAGGCAGTATAGGGCCATCCCTGAGGGCCTCTGAGGTGCAAGAGCAACAGCTGCCCATTGCCCATCTCTGTTCCAAACCCCTGGGTCTCTCACACTCCTCTCTCCAGGGGCTGGAGTAAAAGGCTGGGTCTCCTGGAGGCTGGTGGTCCAGGCACTCTAGACAGGAGCTTAATGCCTGCGTCAGCGTAGCCCTGAACTGTGCTGTCTCTGGGCTCAGTGGTTAAGAGGACTGGCTGCTCTTTCAAAGGACCTGGGTTTGATTCCCAGAACCCACATGTAGCTTGTAACATTTTGTAATTCTAGTTCCAGGAGATCTGGTGCCCTTTTCTGGCCTCTGCAGGCACTGGGCACACATGTGATACACAGACATACATGCAGGAAAAACACCCATGCACATTTTAAAAAAATACATCCCAGCCCCTCCTCTCTTAGAGTGATGGCCAGCTGGGCCAGCAGCTTTATTCTAGCCCAGAATACCAGTAGCCACTTGTGGGAAGAGTTGACCAGCACCTGCTTGGCCAGCCCTGGGGCTTCTAAAGCTGCAGCCACAGCTGGGCCTGCATCATCTGAGGCTCAGCCAGCTCCTGGTTCCAGAGCTCCAAGCCACACCTCTGAACACAGAAAACCAAGAGGTCACTTTCCTGTTCAAGAAAGGTCCCAGGGAACGTGAGAGATGGCTCAGTGGTTAAGAGCTGTCTTGCAGAGGACTCGGGTTCAATTCCCAGCACCCACATGTGGCTCACAGTTATCCGCAATCCTAGTTCTAGGAGATATAACAGGGGTGCACATAGTGCATGTATGTGCATGCAGGCAAAACAGTTATACAAATACATTTTAAAAATAAACATTTTTTAAAGGAAGGAAAGAAGGAAGGAAGCAAGGAGGAAGGAAGGAAGGAAGGAAGGAAGGAAGGAAGGAAGGAAGGAAGGAAGGAAGGAAGGAAGGAAGAAAAGAAGGTATGTGCTGCACCATTGCTCATTACAACAGACATACCACCTTCTCCTGCCAGCCGCAGGGAAGCATTTTTAGCACATTTAGTTCTTACAGTTCTTTGAAAGAAGTAGCTTTGTATCTCCAGTCTCAGTCTCTTGCTTAACATTGCACAGATGGTGAATTGAGACATCAGTTTGACTCCAGGATTATAATTTAATCACTACCACACTAAGTATTTGTTAAATATCTGGCTATCTACTAGTGTGCCCAAATGTCACTGCGGTACAGAGTCCCCCTTTTCAGGATCTTGATCTCCCTGGAACCTAAAGCAGCAGGAGAGAAGGGATTTGGGATGGTGCAGGCTTCTGAGAAGACTGGAGGAGTTTGTCTCGTGTGTAGGTGGTGGTGGGGTTACTGGCAGATCCTAAGACACAATAACCCAGTCGCCAGTGTGAGGGAGCGTGAGGAATCCCAGAAAGATTGGATATGGGACTAGATATGAAATAGTCATAGGAGGGTGACTTTACCAGAGCAGCCTTTGGATGGTGAGACACTATTCTGAGCCCCTTTGAAATCCAAGACTGGATCCACAGTGGACTTAGTGCCTGAGAGATCTCCAGCACACGTGGCCTCTCTTCAAGTGCTCAGAAACCAATGAACAACCACCCAACCGTGTGGATTTTGTTTGCTTTTGCAGTTCTGAGACGTGAACCCCAGTCTAAACCATGCTCAACAGACATTCTATCTCTGATCTGTACCCCAGCCCTTATATTTAGATGCCGGATCTTGCCGTACAGCCTAGGCTAATCTCAGATTTACAGTCCTCCCCTAATTCTGGATGTGTTCCGCCACACCAAGCCAGCCCTGGGCTTTTCTTAACAGTCAGGGGTGGATGAGATCAGGACCATGGACAAAGCTAACGTCGAGGGGCTGGGGAGATGACTCAGTAGGTAGGGTGCTTGTGACAAGCCTGGTGACTTGAGTGTGATCACGGGGACCCACTCCCCAGAAGTTGTTCTCTGACCTCTGTGGTAACATTAGTGTAAGCACCCGTAGTAACAGTACGTGCATCACTTGCACTGACTGCTCAGGGCTACCTCCACCCTGCACTCAACTTGCCAGTCAGCGCACAATGAAACCACAGAACCCCTCTCTGCTGAAAAGAAACGCATTACTGTTGAAGATGGCAACAGCAGAGCAGGAAGCCAAACGAGAGGCTGTGCTAACCCAGGGCTGTGGAGCAGTTGCTCACCCCCCTCCACCCATCTGAGACGCCACTCACCTCTGTCCACCTCGCCCTGTCCTCCAGCTACTCACCTCCATCCTAAGCGGGCTTCTCAAGACCTTCCAAGAGGAAAGATGCGTGCCTAATTTACCTAATGCCACCCTGGGGGTGCATGGTGGCCCTGCTTCCTCTGAGACTCTAGGAGTCTGCCCAGAGAGGTTAAAGCAAGGAGCACTAACTGGCAGAGCTCGGGGCAGAGAGCAGATACCGCACGGACAACCTATAGGCCAAACACAGGCTGGAATAACCGCCACAAAGGCTGTGCCATTAACTTTGAGTACAAACCTCCTGTGTTCCCATTTTGTAATGATATTATCATCGTTAATGTCATTCCCACACTCAGCCGTGGATGAGATATTAATTCCCAAAGTGATTATTTATCTTCCTAAGTGGCCCCACTGCCTTTATAATATTAGCTTCCTGTCCATTAATGTAGTGCATCAATTTATTTATACCTTATTTTTCAGTAAAGTTTTTATTGTTTCTCTGTGTGGATTTTGTTCATCTTTTGTTTTATTTAGCCTTGGGTGTTTCATGTATTTGTTGCTACCCAAAGTAGTAATATTTTAAAAGTGATAGTTGATTTCTGATGATTATGGAAGTGCACATTATTTTTAGTTAGATCTTCTTATCCAGAACCCTTGTAAACTCTCTTAGTAGCCTGTGTTATGGAACTGTGTTCTTTGGGCATGGCATAGCCAAGGCCAGATTGAAATCAGAACAGCTGTGATTACGTTCATGAGACCCTCTCAAGGTTGGACACTAACATTCTCTCATGGAAGGATGGAAGGGCTCACAAGACTCGTGGGGTGCATAGGCACAAAGGTGCCTGAATCCCCATCCCCAGGAGTTAATGCTGGGGGTGGGGGTGACTCTTCATCAGTGTTATGGTCATGCTTCTGTAAGCAACCCTAATTAATTTCTGTTCACCAAGAGTTGGACAGAACCATTTCTTTGGCCAGGGGTTGCCCTCTCTATCCCAGATGAATTTCCACAGACACCTCAGGAAAGCCATGCAGTACTTGATGCCTGAGCAGACACCGTAGATCTGTGGATAAGTTTGAGAGGTAGAAACAGGCTCCTCAGGAAATGCATGCAATACTTGATGCCTGAGCAGGGACACCAGAGAGCTGGGAATAAGTTTGAGAGGTACAGTGGCATTATCTCTGCTATGTGACAAGATATCTAGCCAAGGTTTCTCCATCTCAAGGTGATGTGTCCTTGGGCTATTTCTAGGTTGGCTGTCTATATAGTATGGAGTGGTGGTATGCCTTTAAGTAAATTTGTTTCCAGGTGCTGTGGAGATGATTTAGTGGATAAAGTACTTGCTGCACAAGCATGGGACCTGAATTCCAATCCCCAGAATTTCCTTCTGTCTTGTTCTACTGCAATCACAAGGCAGAGGCAGCAGGAGAAATCCCAAGAAAAAGGCAGCTTCCTTGGCAGGGGCAGGAATGGACTACAGTCTGTCTATACAAAGGCATTCTGGTATCCTTGCCTGTGGGGGACGTTCTTAGTGGAACCCTCAACTCAACCACACATTGTCAGTTCATAGGGAGATGCTTTTGACATTCATCCCCAGACCCTTCATCTATGACTTGTATTTCTTTTGTCCAAGTCTGCCATGGGTTTGGGTGAAGGGGAGCCCATGATCAGAGGGCGGGCAGAGCAGATTGTGTGCCCACTTGTCAGGGAACCTATCAGACCTGGTTGTAACATCCTGGGATAAGGTGAGCTTGGCCTTCTCCAGGGCTCTCTCCTTCCTCTGACCCCTGCAAACTCCAGAACATGTCTTGGGTGTCCCGAGGTACAGGTATATATAGGTATACCTGTAGGTTTTGGTGGTGGTGGGTCACATAGAGATGGACCCATCTTACCTATGACATAGGGCAGTGGAGCTATGGAGAAACTGAGGAGGCTTCATGGAGCCTTGTGTGAGAATCAAATCTTCATGCACTTGATAATGTCCCTGTGGGAGCCCGTTTTCGGGTTCCTCGTGGCTTTACCCAGCAGGTCTGCATAGAGAGGATGATTAGAACCACGGGCCTGAGTGCAGGTGTCTGAGATGGTCTGCACTTGGCTGTGCTGGGGGGGGGAGGTCTTTTGCTCCACCCCCTTGGCGTCTCTATAAATACCCTGGGGCAGAGACAGTTGGGGCCTGTTGGAAAAGGTTCCAGGCCCTCTCGAGGTTAGCCTTTATTTTCTATCTGTTTATCTCCGCCATATAAATCCTTCTAATATTTCCTGCAGCTCACACTCAAGAAAACTCTGGGGAACTGTGGAGTTGGTGGGTAAACGCCCCACATGTCCCCCATCTCTGCCGACAGGAACCCCCAGAGCAGACTGCAGTAGCCCCCAACCCAGCCCATTCCTGGCTCCAGGGAGGGACAAGTGGCTCATAGTCTCCATACACACAACATTTAGGGAGGCTTATATCCTGCTGATACCAGAGTTTTTGCAGGACAGTGGCCTGTGGGAAATACAGATCAGGAAAAAGGGGCCTCTGTTTCACAGACCCTCTCACCTAACTTGGCTTTTCTGCCCTGCTGCAGGTGAGTACTATTCTGATCCCCGGGAGCCAGAGCCTACCCATCCTCCACTCAGAGGCCTTTGCTTTGGGTTCCTCCCTCTAACCCACCAGCCCCAAGTTACTCTGCAAAGAGTTCACCTTTCTTAGCCTGCTGTTTTAATGAAGTACAGAGATCCCCCATACACATATCCTTGATGCCTTCACCCAGGTCCTCTGCCCTCCATGACTTTCCACTCCTGCGGTCACAGTGGGCTCAGCTTCCACCCTTGTGGATCAGTGTCTGTGGAGCTTCATCCAGATGTGGAGAACAAAGACACCCATAGCGCCAGGGTCACCCTGAGCCATGATTCAGCTTAAGACCACATCCTTCACCCTTCTTCTACTTCTTCAACGATTTCAGCCCTTCTGGTCACATCTCACCAGAGCCCTCTTGTTCCTGTCTCACAGAGGAACATCCACTGTCATTCTGGGCTGGCTCCCCAGGCCAGTGTGGACATCAGGGGTAAAGCTTCAGAGAGTTCCCATCCATCTCATGGCTGTGGGGTGGGGCTAGGCTAGGATTCCAGGCCAAGTGGGGCTAGGAGTTGTATTCTGCAAGACATGGAGTATTTCAGATGACCCTGAAGGGGCAGTGGGCCCTCCCATACCTGTCCCATTGTGAAGACTGCAATACTGGGTATAGGCTGATCCAGTGCCACCAAAGAATTTTCTCATTGGTGCATATTTGCCTTGCTCGAAGGAGCATATTTGCCTTGATTAAAGACTCAGCATGGTCTTTTAAATACTCCTATGCGACACAAATATAAAAGGACATGGAGAGCAAATATCTTACGTCCCATCCTGAGGCATGTGCCAGGTCACACAGGGACACATAGGTGGGTAGTATGGGTCCCTAAAGTAGCCAATGTCTTATTTTACAAATGGGCAAATCAAACCCCAAGAGGTTCTGGGAAGGTCAGATTGAATACATAATAGAATACTCCTAGAAGGCAGGGAGAAACCCAAGTCTCATGATATAACAGCTGAGTCATCTGGAGAAGACAGGCCCTTGAGGGCCCCTCAAGTCATAGGCTGCTCCTCTGACTCTCCTTTCTGGTCCCATGCCCATGTGGTCCCCTGCCAGGGCAGCCATCATTACCTGTCACAATGAGGGTGGCCGTGCTGACAGCCTGACCCAGGGGGTTCTTGGCCACAGCCTTGTACTCGCCGCTGTCCTTGAGGGACACACTGGGGATGACGAGAGAGCACACACTCAGCACGTCAGTACTGTACAGTGCAGGGTTTCTGTCCAAGCTCTGGTCGTTCTTGAACCAGGTGACGTGGGGTCGGGGTGAGCCCTGCACAGCGCAGGTCATGCGGCACTCGCAGCCCTGGGGCAGAAGGTGGGTCCGCAGACCCACCAGGAAGCGGGGCTTCTGGCTCAGGTTGGGTTCCCGGTATATTGGAGTCTTCACGGTGAACTTCTCTGTGGTGAAATCCGGGGCAGAAGGAAGGATGGTTAGAAAGTCAGAAGAGCCCATGGTCCTGCTGAAGGCCCATTAGCTGAGCCTTCCCCACGTCTCATCTGCATAACCCGACATTATTTTTATCTTTTTCCTAAAACTATGTTTTGATTTTTAAGACTATTAAAAACTTGTAAATTTATTGTGTACAAACCAGAACGTACCTATAGATGACTGCAACTGACATTTTGGTGTAGAACTTTCTAGACATTTTTTTTATTTTAGAGAGGTGAAATGATTCAGCTAGTTCTGTAATCTTATTTTTTCTAGTGACCTCTTTAAACATCTACACTTATTTGATTTATAAAATATACTTAGTTTAGAGAAATAATAACTTCTATTTTTAACTTATTGCTCACTGTTCTTTTTGAGAATTCACCCAAAGGCCTCTAGACATTCCGATACCCGCAGCCTGCCTCTTTCTGCCTGTTAAGGTGGGGCCCATCCTGAATCCAATGCAGTGGGCACCTATATAGGTGGGCACTGAGCAGGCGGTGGGAGGACCCCTACATGTCTGAGTAGACTCAAGTGCTCCCATTCCACACAGCCCACTACCCTAAGCATAGAGGCAGACAGCTAAGCTCCTCCCTCTTTGGAGGATCCTTACCTCTCTGCCTGGGGATACACCAGGGTTGGCTGGTGTCTGAAGGTTTGCTGGCCCCCAGCTCATTCTTGGCCAGCACCCGGAAGTGGTACTCATGGCCAGGGAGGACCCCCAGGAAGGTGAAGTGGTTGGTGTGGACACGGTCAGCCACCTCATGCCAGGATCCATGAGATGAGGAGCGCATCATCACCGTATAGTGCAAGGGGATGCCCTGAGCCTCGTCCGGGGAGGGTTCCCATTGGACTGTCACTGTCCCGGGCACATTCTCCTGCAGGTAGATGGATCCTGGTGCCTGTGGGCATGCTACCAGAGAGAGCAGAGAAGCCACGCTGCAGAGGAGTCACAGAAATTCTGCTAAGTCTTCTCCGGGCCCCCAAGCTTTCTGGGGGATCCTGTAGAATGCAGTGTTGGCCAGGCAGGTGAAGGGCCAGAGGGAGCTAGGTCTGGGCATACAATTATCTTTATAAGGTAGAAAATCTCTCTGTTTTTTTCCCTTTTAGGCAGGGTTTCACCCACTGTAACCCAGTCTAGCCTTAACTTTGGATTCTACCTCAGTCTTCCAAGACCAGGAATATAGGTACTCACCATCACAGATGACTTCCATAAAAATACTCGTTAACTCACACATTTTTAAAAGATAAAATGAGAGGACACGGACCTAAGTTGGAGTTTTCATAAAGTCAAATCACAGATGCCTCCTGTTAGGCATCCCTGAATATTCAGCACTGCTGGGAAGTGAGAGTCACTCCAGGGAAGAGACAACCTTAACCTGCACAAGGTTCATGGGTAGTTCTTCCCGTGGGGTCGTTCAGCAATACAGTGGTGAGAACCACATTTGCTCTTGAACTCCAAAAGTAGAGCAGGGAATAAGTGAGGATGGGGTGTCGCCAAGTTCACGGGTCAGAACAGTGGGGGCTTTCTGGGACTCTCCTGCTCTGCTTGCTGTGCCCTTCAAGCACATCGGGTCAACAGTGTGGTCACCGTGCCTACTCAGGACAGTGACCTGTGCCCAGGACAGAGACAGCCTTCACACCTTGGTGAGAGTCCACAGCCCAGCCGGCCTCACCTGCCACACTGATGGAGAAGCTGTAGGCAGCCGCCTTCCCCTGTGGGTGTCTCAGCATCACGGTGTATCGGCCACGGTCCGAGAGGCTAGCTACAGGAATCAGAAGCTGGGTGAGGCCATCCTTCACGGTGGTCACACTTCTTTTGGGCAAGGGCAAGCCATCCTTCAGCCAGGTCACCTCAGGCATGGGGGCAGCCTGAGAAACAAGAGTGAAGACACATTGAGAAGGGGAAGTTTCTTTATATTTAAAAGTGTCTGTGCAAATAAATTATTTAGTTAGCATATAAAATAGGTTTCATTGTGACGTTTTATTGCATATATATCACCACATCTTCCTGATAGAGGCCTCCTTCTGCTTTCATATCATACATTCCCCCCCTCTCTCTCTCTCACTCACACACACACACACACACACACACACACACGAGGGAGAGAGAGAGAGAGAGAGAGAGAGAGAGAGAGAGAGAGAGAGAGAGAGAGAGAGA
>CABHPH010106939.1:22203-58357 GCA_902168325.1 Peromyscus nudipes
AGAGAGAGAGAGAGAGAGAGAGAGAGAGAGAGAGAGAGAGAGAGAGAACATGCTATTTTCTTTCTTTCCTTAAGGCCATTAACCTCTCTCTCTAGCTTTCTGTCCTTCATGATCCCTTCCTTCCTCCCCATTCTTGTTCTTCATGGAGGAAATCTTGTAAAAGTAAAAGCATGTAAGCTGGGCCTAATATAGAAGGGCAAGGAGAGGATTCTAGGCAGAAGGGGATGCACCTGAGCACTTGGAGGTGAACAAGTACCTGGTTAGGAATAGGCTATGAGGGAGGTGGTGAAGTGTGGGGTTGCCCAGTAGGTATGGTAGGATGATGGGATAGGAAGGGAGGCGTGGCTGGGAGACTCAGTGATGCTGTGCTGATCCTCAACCCCACAGCCTTGCAGACACATAGATTTCACTCTGAGGGTGCTGCCGCTGTTAGATGTTCTCAGGACAGTACCCCTGGCTCTGGATTCGCATGGGATACTGGGTGGAAGTGAGGAGAGACTAATCGGGAAGGGGTATTCCCTCCCTGGTGCCCAAGGCAAGCTAGGGGATAACTTGGAAATTCCTGCAATAGAGAGAAAGGCCGTAGGAGGTAGACTATGCAGCCTAGCCTAGAACTGTGACAACTGTCGAGGATAGGAGAGTAGCAGGTTTCGGAAAGGAGCTGACATGAAATTGCCCTTCAGCATGAGTTTAATTAGGAGAGGGACCCTCGCCATCACACGGGCCATGATCAAGCCTTACAGTGGGAAAGCATTAGGAGGGACGATTTTTTACACCAGAGGCAGGGCAGCGAACCTTGAGGTTGGAGAGCACTAGAGGCATTGTGGGAACATGAGGGGAGACAGCTTAAAGTGAGAGTGGGAGAGGCAGCCACCAAGGTCTGCATGAGGAGCCAACGCTCTAGAGAAATCCTCCCAGGGAGCTGGCCTGCGCTTTCAGTCTTCGGGGGCCAGGCTTGCTTCCCCCTCCCCCTTGAGATCTGCATACTCCTGGCAAGAGCTGCCAGCTCTTTGTCTCAAGGGCCAAACTGCAGGGAGACAAGGCCAGATTTCTCCAGGGTGTATGTCTGATCTCACAGAGGGATCAGGATCTTACATGTCAGGCCTATGACCCAAGTCCCTCCAGCTGCAGGATGAGGATGCTACCAACTGCTTGTGGGGTCCCTGTACTGGGCACTCGGGGAATACTAATTTATCCTCGGGAGTGTTCCGAGGGATCAGGCCTTAACAACACATGGAAAGCACAGAGAACAGGCCCAGGTTACTTACTGCTATCACTTTCTCAGCCTTTTGGTCAGCTCAGGGGAGAAATGGGAGAACTCTCAACACCGTTTGAGAGATGAGTTCAAACACAGAGAAGGGAAGATGTTGTCTGGAGCCAAACTAGTGACTGATATTGACATTGGGCAGTCTGTGTTTTTAACTATTACACTAGTTACTGTACATACAGTCAGGCAACGCTGATATTGGCTTAGGATCGTCCTGAGTGATAAAGCCAGGTAAAGCCATGGAACATGTGGTGACATATAGATTAACAGAAATGGGCTGAGTATAAGAGTAAGAGCTAGACAATGGTAGGCCTGAGCCAATGGCCGAGCAGTTTAAATAATATAAGCGTCTGTATGTTTATTTTATAAGTGGGCTACGGGACTGCCGGGGATTGGCGGGACCCGGAGAGAAAAACTCTAGCTACAAAACCCAGATCATTCACTTGCACAAAAATATATTCTAAAGGCAAAAAATAGTTATCCACCCTGTGGGCTCCCTCAGTTCCCAGACTAAGACTAAGAAAATGGGGTGTTCTAACTTGGAGGTGCAGTATTAAAAGCTACCACTAGAGGGTGGGTGCCCTGCACAGGAAAGTAGAATGACTCCAAGAAGCCAGATGCCAGCTGTGGCTTCAAGAAACATTTTCCTTCCTACCCACTTCACACTGGGCCTGATTTCTGAGGCAAGCCCAAGTCTGTGACTAGGACTAAAGATGAATGAGGGAGAAAGAACACCCCAAGACTGTCTAGTTTACTGGTTGCTCTGGGGCTCCCATGCCCCACCACACACCCTTCCAGGTATACTCACTTCAAAGGAGACCGGAACTCGAATGCTGTCCCCAACCCTGACCATCAGCTTATCCTTTGTGCCGGAGCCCATGAGGAACTTGGGACAGACTAGAACACACAAGATGGCTTGTCACCTCTCTCCACAGTTGGTGTCCAGCTCAGGTCGCCCAGCATACAGGTAGAAGGCTGAGCCAGTGTAATGGCGTGATGGAGAGGGCTTGGAAGGGCACACTGGGGAGAATCACCAGGAGCTGACAGGGACAGTCTTTTGAGAGGGTCAGAAATAGAGACAAGGCTGCCACCAGGGAAGGTGAAGGTTAGTCTAGAGCAAGGATCTTGGGGACAACTACATTTTTGTTTGAAGGTGAGAGTACCATTAGCCCGAGTCAGAGTGTGTGACCTTCCTGCTCACACCAAGTAAGGGACAGAGCCAGGACAAGAGTCTAAGATTACTCAGGAGCTCTGTGCTTTTCATTGTAACTGTCTCCTTATTGCCTCTGTGACAACTAGAGCGAGTTGGTACAGCTCACAAAGACAGGGGATTTGCTTCTAGCAATTAAGGCCCAAAGGGAAACACAATCCACCCTGTAATAACAGGGAGCTTGGGCGTGTGCTGTCTCAAACTAAGCAGCGCCCATGCCTTGGAGTCACTTGTTTTAAAGCCTAGTCTTGGATCATAATAATGGTGATATCTTGGGCAAAGCATCTTGGACCTTTGTTTCCATCTCTGTAAATTGGGGATTAAAAGTATGAACTATGTAGGACAGGAGCTGTCACAAGAAAGCATTCCTAAGAGAGGTTCACTTAGCTCAGTCCTTGATGCCATCCCTCGGTTAAGAAGGCAGCTGATGGCTGCAGAGCAGTGCCTCTCCGGAAGGGTCTATAGCACTCAGGGTGGGGAAGGAGGTGACACTCACCGGTAGCAGGCATGGCATGGACCAGTGAGTCTAGGGAAGTAGCGGGGCCGTGGCCCCCATCATTGACTGATGTCACCCGCACGAAGTAGCCTTCTTGGGGCCGAAGCCCCTTGGCTGTGAAGGTGGTGCCTGGCACAGTGCCCACGTGGCATGGGCTCCACTGAAGGCTGTCTGAGCCACACAACTCCACAATGAACCCTTGGGCTTCATCATTATCCTGGGTGTCCGGCCTCCTCCAGCTCAGGGTGATGCTGGTGTTAGATGTGTCTGTAACCCGGAGATCCCGAACAGGTCCTGGAGGTCCTGGCCATGGAAATTTCAGGAATGTGTCAGTTTCCCCCGAGGAGTCTTCCTGCCAGGGACTTGGGATTTCTTTCACTTAGGGGTTTCTCCAGAACCTACCTAGAATTGGTATTATACCCCAGCTATGCATGTGAGTCTAGTTACCTCCTCTACTCACCCATCAACTTGCCAACCCCTAACTATCCTTCTGTAATCCCTGAAAGCTGGTATTTTCAGTTGATAATCTTTTGTGCTCCATTGTGTCTGGGGACTCGAGTTCTATGTCTGTAAGAATTGTAACTCTTAGTTGGGAACAACTAAGCAAGGATTTCTTGTTCTTCATTTGTTAGATGGGAACAAAAGCAGCTCCACCTACCCATGGGGATCCTGGGACAGGCAAACGGCATGGCGTGTGTGTGTGGTTTGAATGTAACACTGCAGGGTGGTGGTCTGGCTGTCAGGGCTAGCTGCACATTCAACATTCTGTCTGGAAGATACCAGCCCCAAAATCTGCTTATTTAATCTGGGGTGCAGCAAAGGTACCAGGATTGGCAAGGGATCACTGGTATTTCTAAATATGGTGATGCTTAAAACCAGTGGTCTAGGGGAGTGCTTCTCAGCCTTGAATTTGTACTCAAATCATTGAGGGACTTCATTAAAAACACAGATCTAATTCGGGAGTTCTGAGGTGACACCTAAGATATTCTTCCTCCTTCCCTCCCTCCCCCCTCTTTTTTCTTTCTACTGATCTATCTACATATTATGCATGCATCTGTCTGTCTATCTAAAATATGTGTCCCCTCTTCAGCTCCTTAGTTCTAGACTTGCAGGTGTGCATCACTACATATGGGCTGAGATTCTGCAAGAAGGTTCCCAAGTGACATTTCCAGTCCACAGGCTTTGCTCACAGCCAGTCTAGAGGATACAGTCACAGTCAACTGCTGTGGCTGCTTCAGACACTGAGCATCCTGCTTCCTCCCTTCCCCATCACTGATGAGAGAGCCAGTGATCAGCAGTGAAGCAGGATAGATTTGGTCTATTTGCAAGGAAAAGACACATAGACCAGCTCACCTGCCCCCCGTCCTTTGTAAACTTGTAGAATTTTCTATTGTTATTGGAGTTGTACAAACAGTCACACAGCTGACTGCACAGGTGCCTCCAGTGTCCTGCTGCCTCAATGGCCTGTCACCAGCAGGCTTGTGCGAGGTGCACAGAGTAACATCTTCTAAACTCTATGCCTTGGAGTGAAGCTTTTAATAGGGGTTTCATGAGAAGGGTCTTCTCTACTTGAATCTGAGGGGTTTGAATCAATGTCAGACAAGTGTCTTTCTTGTGAGGCATGGACATGTGAGAGCTCAGGTCATACCTATCTTTAATGTCAGACCTTCTGCTGTTTCTGTTTTCCAGAAAATGTTTCTTGACATCTCTTGCTGCTGAGCCCACAGGCAGGTGAATGCTCACCTAGGATGTCTGTCTGCCAAAGACAGAGGCTGGGGTGGGGGCACCTAGTTCCTGGAGCAATGCTGGCCCCTTTGCAAGTGATGGACAGCATGAATCAGGTAGAAAACTAAAGCTACCTGGTTTCCAGGGATGAGACTACCTACTAGTGGATGGGTGATACCACTAGGCTAGCATCGAGACTGACCTTCCCAGAGGCCAAAGAGTGGATAACGTGATCTTGGGAAGTTCTCATGCCTGGCCTCTGGACCCGTTTGACTTCAATTTAGACCCTTTAAGATACATTTTATCCTAGTGGCCTTTCAACCCTGACTCCCAGCCCTCCTGACCATCTCCCTCTGGACTGCCTCTGACCTGTGAACTTCTGTCCCACAGTTTCTGAGCTATCCCTTGCGCATCCCTTACCTACATCCTGGATTGGTGTCTTACTTACTCATGGGATCTCGAGCGAAGACAGCATCCGATGGAGGCCCAGGCTCTCCAGGGCCTGAGGGAGCCACAGCGATAACCCGGAACTCATACTGGCAGCCCTGTCGCAGATCCGCCACAGTGCACCGCCTTTCTGTGAAGACCATATCCCCTATGAGTCTCCCATGGTGGGACCAGGAAATGAGGACATAGCTCAGCACCTCCAAATTCAGAAGAGGATCAAGCCTGGGGTCTAACACAACCCTCCTGCATCGCACCAGCCAGGTGTGACCGAGTTGCTTCCAAGGAGAAAAGAGCAGCGTTCAGGGTGCCTTCATCCCCATCCCGTCTCTGCCACAACCTTGCTGGATGATCTGGATGTCACTTTGTTGTGTCTGATTCATGCTGCCTCAGAGTTGTAATACATAAACACTAAACGGTGACATTAGAGATGTGAGGGTATGGGCCCCAAGGGGCTTTAACTCCTAAGTGGCATGGCCATTACAGGACTCCTGACGGTCGATCTATTCCGAGCCGGGTCTTGGTACTCGCAGAGCACAGACATGCACAGTGTCCTGGAAGCTTCCTTCATACCTGTCCCATCCTTAGTCTTTTCCAGGTTCTTTCTTATCTCAGGAAGCAGCTAGCTTCTAGGATGCTAACTAGAGGGCCAGGGCACTTCCACCTGCGTTATCAGTGAGGAAGCCGAGATCTACAGAGAAAGTGGGCTGCCCACGGCCAAGGCCTGAAGTGGAGGGACCAGAGAGGACAGCTTAACCTCTGGCTTCCAGTCTGAGACTCCTACCCCAGGGGTCCTCAAGCTCAGCTCTGTCGATAGACTTTTCTGGACGATCCTCTGGGGTATGGGGGTAGGATGGTCAGCAGCATCCTTGGCTACATCACACAAGTTGTCGGGAACATGTATTCTCCACCCAGCTGCGACTATCATAATTAGGTTCAGACATGGCTAAATATCTCCTATAGGTACAAAACTGCCCCAGCTGAAAAGCAACCATATTAAACTGATGTGCACTGGCAATGCCAAGGGATCCGGTAGCCAGGAGGGGCTCTGAGGCAACTTGGAACGGGGTCGGTGAGAAGCTGCCCTCCGGCCAACTCACCAGACACGGGCTGCTCGTTCACAGCCACCCAGGTGTTGCTCCCCTTCTTGCGCTTCTCAACCAGGTAGCCCAAGATGTGGGCACTGGCAGGGCCCCGTGGTGCCACCCACGTCAGAGTGATGCTCTGGCTGGAGGCTGATAAGATGTCTGGGGCAGAAGGGGGCCCTGGGAGATCTGAAGGCAGAGGGCGCCAGTCAGCAGCGGTGGAGGCCTCAAGCCCTCCCGCCTCCAAGCACAGCCGGCAACCCTCTCAGCCTGCACTCTGGGCACAAGAGAGAGGGCAGGGGAGTCCTCTATCCAAGTGCCATCTGGTCTCTCACCCTCAGGAGCCACCAACACCTCCTCAGACTCCAGGGCATCCCCGGCTCCCTCTGAGGTCACAGTCCGCACACGGAAGGCATATTTCCGGCCCTGCTCCACACTGGTGTCAGTAAAGCTGGTACTGTCCGGTGGAGGCTCGCCCACCTTCAGCCAAGTGCTCCTTCCAGCCTGTCGCCTTTCCACCACATAGTGTTGTATGGCCTGGCCCCCATCATCCCTCGGGGGTCGCCAGCGGAGACAGACACCTGCTCGTTGGCAATCCTGCACCTCCAGGGGTCCCTGGGGGGGCTGAGGCTTGTCTGAGGACCCATGGAGAGGAGCAGAAGGAGAAAGGATCAGAGACGCGGGAGGAGGGCATGTGACTATCCCCTCTTCAGTGGGTAAGTCTGTAAAAGGGGTTGACTGCCCAGAGATGCACATGGTTCCTGACACAGCCAGAGGCTGAGGTAAGGTGCCAGCTCATGGGGAGGTTCCAAACATCTCTTGGTGTCCCTAAGTCTCTACCTCCTCAGTCCTGCCCTAGGAGAGACCACAGAACCTCCAGCCTGTAGCCAGCCCCATTCAGTGGCCAGCATGGGCTCCTGCTTAGCTCTCTGGTATACACCATCTGACTTCGCTGCTACAAGTTAGAGGCCACCATTCCATTGAGCATCTCCTCCAGAATCTAGGGCTCACATAGGCACAACAGGGTCCTCCACCAGCCTGTGTCTGGCACTGACTTATCTAAACTCTTCTTCCTGGGTGGTCTGGGGACAGGAAAGTAGGTAAGTAGGGTTTGAATCGTAACTATCGTGCAAATGATAGTTAAGCAGGTTAGCAAAGTCCATCCCCAGGCCTGTCCCAACTACCGGGGAGGGCCTGGGACCACAAGCCCTGGGGCCTTAGAGAGAGAACAGACGGGGTTAGCACCTATGATGCGCAGAGTGAACTCAGCCTGCATGCAGCCTCCGTCGCTCCTCAGTGTCACGCTGTACTGGCCACTGTCCTTCCTGCACACGCTGGGGAGGCACAGCCGTGTGTAGCCATCCCCCAGAGCCACCTGGATGTCCCTGTGGTTGCTGCCCACCACCTCCTCCCCATCCTTCCTCCAGACAGCCTGAACAGGGAGGTGGCTCTGGAAAGGGATCTTCAGGGTCACTGGCTTCCCAGCTTTGAACACCAGTGGCTCTCTCAGTGTCTCTCTCACATCTGGAGCAATGGTGGGGGGATCTGGAGAAGAAAGGGGAGCAAAAGATTCAGCGAGGACTGAGGGCCTCGCCCTGGGGCCCTGGGAATCACAGAAAGAGCCTAGAGAAGGAGTTCCCTACCCCACCTCATGAGGACTAGCAAAGGGAATGGGCTGAGTCTGCAGCAGGAGGGACCAGGGTCAGACCTCACCAAGAACTTCCTGGTAAGGAAGGAGATGAGATGTCAGGGTTGGGAAAGGCTTGTGTGGGCTTCATAAAAAATCTGAGGAGACTGCAGACAAGTTGCAAATTCAGGGCTTCCGCGGAGGGTCATTTTCACCAGATGCAGAGACTATAGGGCTGGGAAGGGCTGGGCCTCACCCTGCACGGTCAGGCTGGCCTCCGTGTGCTGTCTGCCGGCCACAAAAGTGTATCTCCCAGCCTGGGTCCCCTCCACGTGGGTGAGGATCAGTCTGTGTGTGAGCCCATCTTGCTCAAAGATGACCCCATCATGGGCAGTGAGCTGGGGACAATGATCGCCATGGAGACAGCCACTCCCACCCTGTCTAGTTCGGTCCTAATAACTGCCCCATGAACTAGACAGTCATTTCTGCTTGCCACTGCGCCTACCTAGTGCCTCCATTAACTCTCAAAAGAGCCTTTTGAGATCAGCGCTATTATAAGTCCCATTTTATAGATGAGGGACTTGTCCCAGGTTACGTAACTGCTGACAGCGGAGCAGGGATCGGGAGTCAGATCTCTCTGACATCACTGTGCTGTACTGCTGGATGTGACAGCGTGACAGGACACAGAGAGGCTGCTCTGGGAGACCAGTGAGCCCAGCTGGTCAGGAGGAGACAATGTATTTGTGCAAGGCCTTTAAGGGTGAGTGGAATTCTTCTGAGAGGCATTTGAAGGGCAGCCAAGGCTGTGTCAAAGTTGGAGTGAGTCACACATTCATAATGTGTTTATTTTGAATGCACCATACTCCAGCTGTTTAAACGTCTCCCAGAGTAGAAATATTAGTAACATGAAGAGTGAAAACTTCTGCCTAGTCTCTTCTACTTCTCTGCTTCGCCACGCCCCTCATCCCCACCCACATTAGTTAGGAAAGGGAAGGCGTGAGGTGTGAGGTATCAGTACCTTGACTCCGTCCTTGAACCAGGTGCCAGGTCCCATGTCATTGGTGAGGGTACAGGAAAGTATGGCAGCTTCCCCCTGCTGCACCTCCGTATCCACCAGACCCCGAGAGAAGTGGTCCATGGAGCCTAGAGAGACACAAAGTCCCCAAAGCCCAGTCTCTTATGCCCTGGCTTGCACTGAATTCTGGGAGGCCTCCATGGTCCTGCCCACAGGACTCAGCCAGAACCAATGCCCAACTTCCTGTTTTCCTAGGCTGATGCAGAGATAACGGTGTAAGGTAGATGAAGAGCATCTCCCTGCCCCCGAGTACCGCAGATGGGGATTCTGAATCACAGAGTCAAGCTAATATGCAGGGACTTTGGACAAACGGTTTCAAGAGTTAATATCCAGCAGATGTTTGAGTTCCACACAGCTTGGAACCCTGGGGAGGGAAAAGGAGAGGCTTCTCCCTGAATTTGCAAGGGATTCTAGAAAATGGAGACACTGGTAGGGATGAGTTCCTGTGCTAAAGGTAGAAATAACATGTGGGCACCCCCACTATCCAGTGACCTTACCCTCTGGCTCCACCCTAAGGGAGCCAGCAGCTGGAGTACCTACCTCGGGCCTCCGCAGAAGAGCCAGGGCCAGGCTTGTATCTGGATCTGGGGCTCTGGGTAGCATCTTGTCCCTGGCCACAGACATCTGGCCTTCCCTCTTGGGTATCTCTCCTGCTGTCAAGATGCCTGTAGGGGTCTTGCCTCCCATCTTCACTCCAAGATTCTCTCAGAGACCCTCTGTCCTCACTGCTAGTCCAATGCCCCAGACCTCTGGCCCTCTCTGTAGCCCCTCTCTTTGCTGATCCAACATCAGTCCCAAACTGTGGCTGACACTTGCTTCCATAGGGACCAGGCTTCCTGCCTGACCAGCCAGGGCCTTTCCTTCCCTGCCCTTCATACTTCTCTGAGGCCCCAAATCCTTGGACCTTGCCAGTCTTAGCCTCCCAGGATTCCCACTCCTGGAGAGACCTTCTTTGATCTCCCTGCCCTGACTCTAGTTGAAAACCTGGCTCCTGTATTCCTCCTGATAAACTTCCGAAGTCCCTTCTGCCTAATGGACTATCTAATTCATTCTGCGATTCCTGGGGTTTTGAAATGACACCATCTCCACGCATAGTGGAATTCCTTCTGCCATGGACACTTGAGCCCTCTGTCAAACCAGCCCTGCCCCTTCTAAAACCAGAGTCTCTGCTCTCCGAGGAGCATGGACCTTGCCATTCACCAGCAGCCTCCTGGCCTGTCACAGAGCCCCTGCCCTTAGAGGCTCTTTGCCCCTCCTGGGTTTGTCTGAAAATGGCATCATTCTCCTCCAGTGAGCTAGAAGCCCTGAAGCCGCCTCGAACCTGGTCTTCCCAGCCTGGAGGCCGAGTATGGCTCATATCCTGCCCACTGTCCCATCCTGATATTGACTTCGTCTCTCTCCCTGGTGTAGAACTGCTCTCTGTCACCTGACCTGCTCCCGACAAGCTCCCAGAACCTGCTTCCCTCCTCCTGCCTTTCAGGGAGTCTCCACATTCCTGAGGTGTCTCTTCCCCCTGGCCAGCCACTCTACACCTGCCTGTTGTCCCCAAGTCTGATTGACTAAAGTCCCAATCGTTTCCTGACTCCAGAGCAGCTACCCCAGACCCACCCTCACTGCCCACTGTCCCCCTACCATCAAGAAGCCTGGAAGTCCCCACAGCTTCTGCTTGGTCTACAGATCCTCCGTCCCCACTGGGAGTCCCACTGTCCCTAGGAGACCCTGGGAACCCAGAACCATCTTTCCATTCCCTGATACCTGGTTTCCCCACAGAACCCATAGCCCCCAAGGCTTCAGGGATTCCCGAGGGTCCACAGCCCCCAAGACTGTTCTTGACACCCTGGCCACCTGAAAAGATAGGTGGCTCTCCTGGTGTCCCCAGCTTCCCATGGCCCATAGCACGGTCCCTGTGTGCTATACCACCTGTAGTATCCAGTATCCCAGCCATCCCAGAGCCCACCCCAGGCCTTGTCTCATCTGCAGGCCCCATTCCTCTGCCATCCTTGGAGCTTGTACCTACCTCTGCTGCTGCCTGGGATCCTGACCCAAGACCCATGGATTCATGTTCTCTGGGTACAGCCGGTGACCCCGGTCCTCCTTGCCTTCCTGAACTATCTGCATAGTGCCTTTCACTCTCTGACCCCATTTTCCCAGGCCCCACTGAGCTTCCCCTATAACCAACCTCCTCATTCTTGGATTCCATTCGTCCTGTTTCCCCCAAGCCGTCCCTTGAACCTGACTCATTCCATGATAAAATGTCTCCAGAATGTTCTAAACCACCTTGATAACTGGCCTTGTCCCTTAATGAAATAATTTCAGAGGCTCCTAAACCATTCTTGTGACCTGCTTTATTCCCTAATTCCCTTACCCTATGGCCCTGGATGTCATTCTTATAACCTGCCTCACTCCCGGATCCTGTAACTCCAGAACACCCAATATCATTCCTAGAATCTACCCTGCACCCTGATCCCATGGCCCCAGAGCCCCCAGCTGTATTTGTATAGCCCCCCGCTGGTCCCATTCCTCTGAGGCCTCCTGGGCCTTCTCTATATACTGCCTCACCATCTGGCCCTGTTCTCCTGGACCCAAGACCCTCTGACCCTGTTCTCTCAGACCCAAGACCCTTTGACCCTGTTCTCTCAGACCCAGGACCCCTTGACCCTGTTCTCTCAGACCCAGGACCCCTTGACCCTGTTCTCTCAGACCCAGGACCACTTGACCCTGTTCTCTCAGACCCAGGACCCCTTGACCCTGTTCTCTCAGACCCAGGACCCCTTGACCCTGTTCTCTCAGACCCAGGACCCCTTGACCCATCTCCATAAGCTGTTCTGTCCCCAATTCCCCAGGGCTCTGGAATTCCAGATCCATCCCTGTAACCTAACATATTTCCAGATCCGTGAGCCCAGTGGCCTTCGGAACCAGCATCATCATGAGGAGACAGCGCCTCAGGGTGCCCGGCTTTGTCCAAATTCCCAGTTCCAGCTCCAGAGGTCCTGGCACAACCGAACCTTTCTCCATCGCCTTCCTTGTCCCCTCTCCCCAGAGATCCTGGTCCCATGGGTAATAGAACCCCAGTGCCATCTTCAAGGGTTCCCTCACTAAAGGCCCCCAGGACTCTGAAGCCCTCATAACCTCCAATGTGACCCCGAGAACGTAGTCTTCCAGAGTCCCCTAGTTCTGTTTCCATATGTCTGTCCCCAACCTTTCCTACTGCTCCAGAGGCCTTCATACCATCTCCGCCCACAGATCCCACCATCTCAGGACTCCCTAAGTCACCATCAGAGTAGAGTTTCCCACCAGGGCCTGTTTGACCCTGGCCTTGAAATACATCCCAGCGCTGAGCTTCATGAATGGGCATCCCATGAAGGCCACCTGATCCATTTCTGAGGCTGGCGTCTCTCCCAGACACCTTTCCTGGAGAACCATCCTGACCTTTGTTTCCAGACCACAATCCCCCAGGCACCCCTGAGTCATGCCTGTAAGTACCCCATTCCCCAGAACCTGTCTCTACAGATGCCCCACAGGTGGCTCTGCAACCAGTACCAAGACCCGACCCTGTTCCTTCTGGCATCCCTGAGCCATCATGATAAGTAACTCTATTTCTAGAACCCGTCCCTTCAGAGCACCTAGAACCCTCCTCATACCTAGACTCCACCCACCCTGGACCTCCTAAGCCACCCTTGTCGTCCATTCCTCCTCTGGACCCTTTTTCTCTAGACCTCCCCGACCCATTCCTGAAGTCTGGTTCAGATCCTACCGACCCTGGGTCTCTTAATCCTGACACATCTCCCAGTGTACCCCCAGAACCCTGGACACCCAGGCCTGGAGAGGAAACTAGCCTGTGGTTTCTGGCTTCTACCCTCTGACTAGACGCCATCAGTCTAGCTACTTGGGAACCATCCATGCTCCCTTCCTTCCCACCGGACCCAAGCACTCCAGACCCAAAGTGGGCCCCAGTGTTTCTGAGATTGGACCACGTGTCATCCCGAGGACCCATGTTTTCACACTCTGTTCTGCCTGGATCCCCTGCTTCCCTTTGTCCCACTGTCCAGCTCCGAGGAAACTGGAGGCTTCGAGAGCCTTCCTCCGACCTGCCCAAGGCTCCAGCCTGGCCTTGGCCATCCCTTCCCTGGAGCTCTTCTAGGCCACCTTTCCAGTCCCTGGGATCTTCCAGGCCTTCAGGGACAGTTTCGTAGCCCCTCCCCACAATACCATGGCTACCCACCCCTTGCCAAGAGTGCTCAGCTTTGGCCTCAGGACTCCTGCACTCCAGAAGTTTCCTGCCTCCAGATAGCGATGGTTTCTGGGTGTCATTGCTAGTTGATATCTGTCCTGGATATCCCCCTGCCTCCCAGTACACCCCAGCTTCTCCATGGCCAGCATCTCCACCTGCCTGAGTGCCCCGGCACTCAGGGTCCATGCCTACCTCGAGGCTGCAACTTCTTCCTCTAGGAAACTCAGGGATGCAAGGACTTCCTGCCCCATTGCAGCCTCTGGCTTCCCCCAGGCAGGCCCCATTAGCCCAGCCTGCCCCTGCCCCCCTCTCTCTGCTCAGGTGACCCCTTCCTTCCATCTCATCCATAAGATCACCCCACGTTTCTGTACCTTCCTTTTTCAGTTGAAACCCCTCAGCATCAGACTGGGATCCCCACAGCACCCTCTGCCCTGCCCCAGCTCCCAAGTGAGGGTCGCGGAGTTGTCCCAGGCCATGTCTGTCCAATTCACTGCCACTGGGTTCTTTTCCTTCTCTGTTGCTCTCAAGTCTTCCATCCTGACGGTGGCTGGAGCCAGCCTTCCAACCTCCTGCTGCCCCTGCTCTGCTGTTATGACCTTGTCTTTCCACAAAGCCCAAATCTGATTCTGTGTCCCCTCCCTGGAGATGCGGCCTCCCAGGAAGGCTCCCACAACAGTCTCCCTCTCTGTGGGCCTGACTGTCTCCCGGAAGCATGACCCTGCCTTGCTCTCCTCCCAGAAAGCCCTTCTTGTTCTGCCCGGGGCCCCAGGCTGAATTAGCTGATCCTTCACCCCCCACCACGGAATAGCCATGCTCGTCAAAGACACCCCTGTCTGGGCCTGCTGTGAGCTGTGCCCCTCTAGTCTCCTTGAGGGAGCCCTGCTCTCTGGATTGCCCTCCCTTGCCGCTGATGCCCCAAGAGTCTTCTGCTTCTGAGGCCAGAGCTTCTGGAGTTTGCAGTCGGTGCTCAGTATCTGTGGTCTGAGGGCCTTTATCCTTCCCACCTTCGGTAAGGCGTTAATTACACAGAGGTCATTAGCCCATAGAGAGACAAGAGAAAAGACCTTGTTAAAGGAGAGCAAGGCAGCTGTCTAACATGGCTGCCTTGCCTAGCCCTCACCCTCCCCAGTGGAGAAGCTGCCCATTGGAGGCAAAAACAAGGACGTCCCGGCACATTGGTAGGTAATGTCCCATCACCTCCTCCCCCAGGCCTGTATCTACAGGCCACCCTCTCAGTTACATGGGTCATGGGATTTTGACACATAAGCTCATGTGTCAAAGTTATGGACTTATCAAGCTGTTGTGGGTTTTAGAAGACCCACTTGTCCTGCTGTCTGCCCCACTTATGCCCAATTCACAGTTTCCCGGATCATGTTGCTCCCAGATGCCAATGCTTGGGAGGATTAGGGTATTTCCCGGTCCAGCCCAGGGGTTTCTCATTCACATCAAAACTGGATCACTGTCACAAGCCCTACCCCAAGTCTTGGGGGTCCTCCTGGACCTGAGGCCCCAGAGTAACCCTAAGAGATCTAATGGCACACACAGAGCTGGGCTTGGCTGGCCTCAAAGAGGCTGTAATGCACTAGCTCAAGAATCAATCTAAGGAGCTATCCTTATTCTCTCTAGTGAGAGAAGCATACAGAAGCAAACGATGAAGCAGAGGAAGCTCCCTGTCTGCACTCTGAGACCTTGTCTTGGGAAAAGCAGGGGAATTTAGAAGTGTGGCCACTCACCTTCAACCACCAGCCAGGCACTGGATTCATGGAGTCCAGCGTTCAGGGAGTAGAGGCCCATATCTGAGCAACTGGCCCCCTTCACAACCAGCCGGTGGGTCAGCCCATCAGGGGACACAGAAACTTCATATCTGTCACCGAGCCTCAGTGTTCGGTGCTGGAAATGCCAGGTAGCATTGGGACAAGGATTGGAGAGTGTGCATTCAAAGACTGCGTCACCCTGCTCCTCACAGCGGGTCTCTGCCAATGGGACCACCACTCTGGGGGGGATGGCTGCCGTGGAAACAGGAAAGGGAGACATCAGCTTTGCAGCATGACACAGAGCAGTCTGAGCACCAGCGCTAGGAATTAAGAAACCTAGTTCACCCCAGTTTGCCACAGTCTTCCTGTCACTTCGGCTGGGCTACCCCCTTACCCCAGATTCTGTAACCACCACCAGGTCCTTACTG
The DNA here is from genome assembly GCA_902168325.1 of Peromyscus nudipes. Lineage (NCBI taxonomy): Eukaryota > Metazoa > Chordata > Mammalia > Rodentia > Cricetidae > Peromyscus > Peromyscus nudipes. The sequence continues at coordinate 37,546 of CABHPH010106939.1, forward strand.
AAGGCATCAGTACCCCCCACCCCCATACACACATAAAGTGTGGGGTTGTGATCATATTATTATCACTGAGTGATCTTAAATTCCCTTTTTACGACTGAGGAGACAGAAGCTTAAGACATTTATCAACCTAGGTTAGTCACTGATAGAGTGTTACTCACTGATAATCCCAGCTACTGGGGAGGCTGAGGCAGAAGAACTACCAGTTCAAGGCCAGCCTGTAGCATAGTGGGATTGTGACTAGCCTGGACAGCTTGAGAGAGATCCTGTCTCAAAATAGAATGAAGAGCTGAGGGACTGGCATTTGCCTAGAATGAGCTAGGTCCCCAAAATAAAAAAAAAAAAAAAAAAAAAAAACTTGTCCCATCCTGACAGCTGAGAGGTGACGGCTCCCAAGCCCATGCTCTTCTACCCATGGCACATTGTTACTGGGCTTTCGAAGCCCATCCTAACACCTCAGGCCTGCTGGATGCCCTTCTCTTGTTCTTCAGCCTGGGTTCAGCCCTGTTCTTTATGTCCTGCCCAAAGCTTCCTCCTCAGGCCTCCCCTTGTCTTTCCAAGAGGCTCCTGGTCAGGTGCTCTATAAATGATGGAAACATAGGTCCTCCTGGGCACAGGGCGGAATTCAAGGAGGGACACTCTCAGGTGGGGGAAGGCACACAAGAAGCAGGAATGGAAGAGGCCTGAGCTGCACAGGCCTGGCGAGCCAGGTGGAAATCCTTGCTCGGGAGTTGTGGGAGAGGAGGACATTTATCAAAAGGGGTGGGTCTGATTTGAAAATATTCAGCTGCGACGGAAGGTCTGTGGGCAGGAGAATGTCATGTATGCCTATATCCTTGACGCATTCTGTCGAGCCCAGCCGGGTACCAAAGCAGACATGTCTGGGTGTATCTCTCTTGCTAGTTGGCCTAGCAATGCAGCCACGTCACATGTATCCCCTTCCACAGCACCAGCATAGACCTTCTCCTCTCCTCTATGCAAATTTCTGCGGCAAATAACACTCACTGCTGGCCTCCAGCTCTGTGGAGAAGACCACAGCATCCTCCACCATGACCTGGTAAAGGCCAGCATCCTCGGGCCGCAGGTCCTGGATCAGGAAGTGGTAGCGTTTCCCCAGCCGTCTCAGACAGTGCTTGGTCTGGTTATCAAAGCCGTAGGGGATCATCTCACCATCCTGAAGCCAGAAAAGGATGGTTCAGGGCCTCCGTGGGTCCAAAGAGCCTCCTAGCCTAGCCTCACTCTGGCTACCGCCAACTGTTTTCTCTACCGGCCCGGGGTCAAAGACAACATGGTCCCAGAACCATGTGGGGGTTGTGGGATCAGGGCAGAGAGCAGAGCCTGGATGTGGGTGCATGGGTCATGAGGTAGGTAGGAATGTATGTTCTAAGAATGTCCAGACCTCTTTCTATGAGTGGAAAAAAAATCTATGCAATTTATGCAGAAACATCTAAGATGGCTAATCCAGATTGCTGGGAAGAGAGTTGCTCTACAGTCCTGTGTGTTAGCAGGAGAGGTGATCCTATCACCTGGAACCAGCTCTTTCATCCACCAAGGGGAATGTTTGAAGAATGTCCTCCGGGCTGCACAAAACATAGTCAGTTTATACGTACGTTCATCCTTGCTAAGCCATACATAGATTTCCTACTTGCTGAGAATTAACAATAGCTACACTCTTTAACGCTGTGTGCCAGGCATTATTTTAGGTACTTGAGACATTACAATAAATAGAACAAAGACTCCCACCAGGGAGAGAAAGACAAGTAGTAAGCACCATAAATAAGTGATTTGTATTTGGAAAAACAGAATTAAGAGACAAAACAGGCTAAGGGGGGAAGGGGCTCAGAAGCACCAGGGAGGACCTGGGAGCACAGCAGAAGCACTTGGGGGGATGAGGGGACTAACCACATGGATGTCAGAGGTGAGCGCACTAGGCACAGCGGGCAGTGACAGAGAAGGAGCTGGGACAAGGCCAAGGAGCAGGAACAGAGCAGCAGGGAGGAGAAGAGACAGGTGGGCGGAGCCAGGCCGCAGGACAGACAAGCGTGCACAGTGTCATTTAGGTATTGCAGTATTCCGTGAGGTAGCTCTTCTCATCCTTCACAGATGAGGAGACTGAGGCTCAGGAAAGATGTCTGGTCTGAGGAGATGAAGCCAGGGTGAATTTAGCTGCAGAAGAAGTGTATGCTTTGCCGGCCCCAATCCCACATACCCGTCCTGGCCTCACATGGTGGGCATGCGTTCAGAATTCTGTTCTGACCCTGCTCTGCATCAGACGCTATGTAGAGTAACAGGCCCAGCTCAAGGAGAGGTGAGAGGTGTCTGGAGACTGCCCACCACAGGGTGTGACCTATCTCCAACTGGGAACCCCATGGGTGAGTGCTTACCACCTGGGTGTTCTAGATAGTTCCATGGGGTCCATCCTTTTCCTCCCAGGACCCGCAGCCCCCATCAGGTCCTCTGGCCTCACCTTGTACAGGTAAATCTTGCTCTCAAGGTCCTTGAGATCCAGCTCCAGGTCAAACGTGGCGACCCCTTCCTTGGTGACCCTGATGTGTCTCAAGTTGTCAATGGCGTTGACATACTAGAGGGCAGACAAACCCATGAGAGGGGCCCCAAAGCAGTTTCTCTGGGACACTCCCAATCTTTGCAGGATCTGGTCTCAGCCCTGGCCCACAATGTACCTGAAGAGCAGGGGTTTATGGGGTTCTCAAGTGAGGATACTTAAACCCTCAAGAAAGAAAATTCAAAGATAAAAAAAATCAGGTGATGAAGGACAAAAAGAGAGGGCTCTGGGTGTCCATTCATCTGTCCCACCTGCTGATAAACATTAGGTGAACATCGCTAGGCAAAGCCATGTGCTAGGCCACGTGTTAATATGGGTAAGAATGATTGAAAGAAAAGCCCTAGCTGGGAGGCTGGAAAAGCTACCTTCAAAATGCCACTTTCAGAATAATTAAAATAGGTTGTTTTCCAATCCCAGAAGGAAAAGGCAGACTTATGTCAAGTTAGATACAAGAAGGAACTTCCCGTGTAGTTTTTAAGATGCTGGAATCAGAGTATTAGAATTCCCAAGAAATCAGGCCCCAAGTCTGACAATAATGACGATGACAGAGATGACAAGGGACAGTCACTAGACCTTACTATGTGTTAGGCACCAGGCTAATTGCTGTAAGCACATCCTCTTATTTATCCTCTCAAGCCTACAAGGTAGATTTTGCTATAAACCTGCTATACATATGAGGACATCAAGACACTGGAGCCCTAATTTTCTAAAGTCTGTAGTTCAGTAAGTATCATGCCCAGGTATTAAAACCCAGAGCAAGCTCAGAAGGCTGGATCCTTAGCAGAACCTCTCAGTGGGGATAGATGGAGGTAGACTGTCCACCATATTGGGTTTTCCAAAACCAGCTCTGGGTAGGTGTGTGGGGCCCCTCCAGGCCTTGTGCTCCAACTAGGGGGTGGGAGCAGGGTCAGAATACCTGTGCCATTCTGTCTTCCTGTTCCTTCTTCATCTCCTGCAGCTTGCGCAGCATGCCCCGGAAGTCGACAATGCCATACTGCAAACAGATCTTCTCATAGTCCTTACGGTCCGCGGTCATGAGCAGCTGCCACACCTGTGCAGACTCCATCTTTTTATCAGGGGCTGGAGGTGGGGTCCTGGGGATCAAGGCTGGTCGGTCAGAGGCCAGAGGAGTCCCATGTATGGACCAGCTGACCCTGGCAATCTGAGTGGTCTAGGGAAGCTGTCCTATGCGTACTGGAAGAGCAGGCACAGAGGCTGAGATCTCTGGGGTGGACCATGATCTCAAGTGGAAGGACCTAGACATTGGATGAGGCAAGCCTTACCCTGTGGCTTCGGCTTGGAGGAGACTCTGGGCTCCTAACAACTGGTGATATTCATTTCTGAGTAGGATATCTTTGGGTGGCAGTAAAGTTAGGATTGAAGTGTTTTGTTGCATTAACGCATATTTTTAAATCACTGGGCAAGCAGGCCCTCCCATTTTGCAAACAGGACTGGGGGGAAAGAAGACTGATTCAGGGGTACAAAGCTTTGAAGTGGCCGGATCCAGATGCCCAGTTTATCCGGGATGCCCAGTTCATCTGGGAGGCCCAGTTCATCCGGGATGCCCAGTTCATCCAGGATGCCCAGTTCATCCGGGATGCCCAGTTCTGTGCTCTTCAGTCCTCCCTTCTACTAGCGGCAGTCTGGCTCCTTCCTTTTATCAGAAGTGGAGGGTGAGCCCAGTTTTTTTACGGAAGGAGCTGAGGTGAGTACTATGTGAGCTTCCAAAATCCTCCAGACAGTCCCAGACCCACCTCTTTTTCAGCATCTTCCGAAAGTCCTTCAGCTCTGTCCTGAGGTCTAGAAAATAAGGAATAAGTCTTGAATCCCAGGTAGGGTCTGAAGCAAGGCTATATGGTCCAGGGCTGCTGATGTGAGTTTTTATTTTTCCATAAATTGGTGATACCCACAAGGTGCGCATGGTTATACTAGACCAGGGAGCAACATGCAAAGGCCCCAGAGGGGTGTTATGACCAATCTACATACCCTCCTGAGGTTCCTTTTGCCTTTTTCGGTTCTTCCGAAAACCCACTGGACCATCCAAGGAGGAGAGGAGAGAGGTGGTGTGCACAGACAGGGAAAGAAGCAAGACACTTGGATGGTCCTCCTGGGAACTGGACCAAGTCCCAGAGCCCTGGCCTTCCCACCTGTTCTATCCTTTAAGACACAACATCCAAGCAAAAGGGGGAGATGAGGGGGAGGGTCTTCCATGAGCTTTGATACCTCAAAGCTTTACCATGAGCATCATTGCATGAGGGGGGAGATTCACTCACATATCTACAGGGAAGTGGCAGGGATAAGGGAAGTGGCCACTGTCAACCACGGCAAACTTGAGGGCACCCAAAGAGCATCTGATAGTTGCCAGTTCAGATGATGGGGCCCGAACTGCCAAACACATCAGATTCTGCTTTTTGATTATTCCCTCGGTCATTCATAATCATCTTCTTTGTCATGTGCTTCCAGTGGAGAGTCTGGAGAAACTCAATACACCCTTCCTCTTGCAAATAACAGCTATCACAGGACATAGTGTTAGCCAATGACGTGTACACAAAAGCTCCCAGGTTTTAGGAGTTTTGAGCTTTTGCTTCTTTGATGAGAGAGGTAGGTGTCCCCCTGGGCCTCCCCTTTCCCTCTCCTCTCCCTCCAGTGTGGATTAAGTTTGTCTCTGCAGTGCTGAGGATGGCAGGGCAGTGAGACCAGAAGAGCTTGCTCTCCTGTGACAGCCAGAGCTGTAGAATGAGCCCTGGACTTTAATCTCAGAATTTCCTACTATGTGAAGTAATTCGGTATTTTTATTTCTTGGACTTCTCTTGGGATTTTCTGGTACTTAGAGATGAGATGAAAGTGTCAGCTTATTTGAGAGACTAGGCTTGCTTCCTCAAGAGGTATCAACCTTCCAATCATTACAGACTAAAAATATAAGGATCTTCAAACACTGTGCGAACCACACACACACACACACACACACACACACACACAAATGTCTAATGTAAACCTGTACAAAATATCTGTTGTAGAGTGGGAAAACTGAGACCCAGGAGAGAAAAGAAAACTACTTAGAAGACTAGAAACCAACACCTGGAGCCCGGGCCCATTCAGAGCAACTGCCACAGGGTGTGGCTGAAGTGTGCCTTACTGGGCACATGCAAACTGAGTGCCACTGGGTGGAGCCAGGGCCCCTGCAAGAGATGGAAGCACAGCCTCTGGGTCCTCCCTCCCCTCCTGCCGCCCTGTGGGTCCTCTGAGGGTGTTCTCTAGAGAAAGCCGATGCCCTGTGCACTGATGGGCTCACGGGACAAGCCCACCTTCGATGACGGTGAGCCTCACTGAGCACGTGGCTTCTCCGAAGGCATTCACTGCAGTGCAGCGGTACAGATCCGAGTCCTCTCCAGTCAGCTTGTTGATCTGTGGAGAGGCCAAGGGCAGGGGAACAGGGCTAACACTCCCTTCCTCCATGCACTACACACAGTTGTATGTTGGAAGTATGAAGATGCACAAGCATGGGCTCTTTCCTCATGAAGCTCACAGTCTTTACCAGGAAATGCAGACATCAGAACAAATTCTGGATCAGAGCAGAGGATGGATGTTCTTGCCATTGGAGGCAATATGGGTCTCAAAAAGAGCTTGCTCGGGGCTGGAGAGATGGCTCAGAGGTTAAGAGCACTGACTGCTCTTCCAGAGATCCTGAGTTCAATTCCCAGCAACCACATGGTGGCTCACAACCATCTGTAATGAGATCTGGTGCCCTCTTCTAGCCTGCAGTCATATATGCTGTATACATAATAAATAAATAAATCTTAAAAAAAAAAAAAAAGAGCTTGCTCTAGGTGGGTCAGATGAACCTGGCACTGGAGACCATCTCTGCCATGCATTACTAGCTATGGGACCTTGGGCAAGTTCCCCAACCTCTATAAATTTCAATTTCTTGGCTTATGAGATGGGGATAATAATATCTCAAAAAGCAGTGAATGGTCAGGATTAACTCATGTCCTCTGTAATAAATGTTTGGTCCAGGGCCCGACCCTTGTGAGTATTCCACAGTTAGTGTCTACAACGTTACTAATATTAACCCATGATTAGTGTCTACAACATTACTAATATTAACCCTAATTGATTGAGAAGGCAGGCACTGTTTGTCTGGTGACATGACAGATACATTCCAGTACACCTCCTGTAAGCTGAAAATATTATCAATTGAAAATGCATTTAGTACTGCTAACGTACCAGATTTTGCCCTAGCCTTGGCTGCCTTAATGTGAGACAGCATTCCCATGAGCCTGCTGTTGGGTGAGATGATTAAGCCCATTTTATAAAAGGGGGTTCAATGCCTCATGTAATTCGGGAATACAATATGCTATAGAATACAGTTATCCGGCTGGGCAGTGATGGTGCACGCCTTTAATCCCAGCACTCAGGAGGCAGAGCCAGGAGGATCTCTGTGAGTTCGAGGCCAGCCTGGTCTACAGAGTGAGATCCAGGACAGGCACCAAAACTACACAGAGAAACCCTGTCTTGAAAAACCAAAACCAAAAAAAAAATAAAAAAAAAATACAGTTATCCTCTGACTGACGTAGGCTGCAGGCTGCTGCCATTGCTCAGGGTGAGTGGCTCACACCTACATATTTCTCACCCATGAAAAGATCAGACTGAAAAATTAATTTGGTTTCTGTGGTTTCTGCACATTGCTTTTCCACCAAGCATCAAAACTTGCAAGTGGAACTATAATAAGTCAAGGGCTGTCTGTGCTCAGTTTAAGCTGGGACACTGGCTAGACACTTCATATGAACATTTAATTTTTAATACTCCATAGAGCATGTACTCTAATTATGCTATTCCATAGGTGAAGAAATAGAGGTAGAAAGAGACAAGTAAGTAGCTTTCTGAAGCCAAGGTGATGGGCCTAGGACTGTGACCCAGCAGTGGTCCAGGTGTGTTAGCAGAGGTTTCAGCAAACCTGCCAGGGCATCTCCTGGCTCAGGAGACCTTGAACCATGGATTGAAGTTGAATAGACCCAACTGTGGAACTATCTCTTCCTCCCCTGGGGACTGATGCCCTTAAGAATTTAAGGGACTAAGAAGAGACCCAAGAGCCCCAGGTAGGAATGGCTGCAGCGCTCACCTGCAGCACATGCTCCTTGCTGCCAGGGGCAGAGGAGATTTGGTACTTGCTGGAGCTGCTGAGGTCTCCTTTGGTGCTCTGCCAGTGCACTTCAGGTCTGGGCTCCCCACAGACCACCGCCCGAAAGATGGCATTCTTTCCTGTGGCAGAAAGAAGCAGCTTGGGGGTAGAGTGGCAATAGATGTCATTTAGACTTAAACTTACATCATCCTCCCTGTGGTAGGAATCCCAGATCTCTATCCCAAAAGAAGTACCCAGCTTTGAGCCCCTTGACTTGGGACTCATCATGTCAGGTGGAAAGTGTCCAGGTACCCAGAAGCAATGCTGGCCTGAGGTCAACCATGCAGGGGCATGGTGTCCCCAGGAGAAAGATGTGGTGTGCTGTCTGCAGTCGCGGAGGTAAGCAGGGTAGGAGCGGGAGGCAGATTTCTCTGAGAGTGGGTGCATTAGGAGGCAAAGGTCTCTCCCAAACCAAGGAAGTGTATGAGAATTTGTGAGTTCGGTTCCTCCCATCTAGGGAGATCTTGGAAAGCAATGGCTGCTGGTACTCAAAGGAGCTGGTCCTGAGACATAGGACTCCAGCCTCAGAGAAGACCCGCAGTTCCATGCAGGGCAAGATGCCGTGGGAGCTACTTGACCCTCACAGAGCCCAGCTGCCTCCCACCAGGGACATGTCAGCAGAAGAATCTGAAGGTTCAGGGCCCTCCCTTGTGTCTCGTGACCTTGCTTCATATTTATAAAAGTAAAATACCGTACCATTATTTTTCTTATACCAGAATGTCAACTAAAATTTACGGCAGGGATTATTTCCAGGGGAGGAACACCACTTCCCTGGGCACTCCTGTGTGTGGCCTTTTAAAATGGCACTCCTGAGCTAGCCTGTGAGCCACTAAACATCTGGCTCTTTAGGGTAAGATTGGAAGAAAAGGTGTGGGTGTGTGTACGTGCATGCATGCACACTCATGTGTATATATACATATGTGTGTGTGTCTAGAGACTAGAGGTCAGGTATCTCTTCCTTGTTCACACTCCACTTTTTTTTTTAATGTTTTTCCTTCATTTTTATGAGCATGGTTGTTTTGCCTTCATGCATGTCTGTGCAACACTTTTGTAGATGCCCTCAGAGACCAGAAGAGGGTGTCGGATCCCCTGGAACTGGAGTTACAGACATGTGAGCACTGAGAATCAACCTTGGTCCTCTAGAGGAGCAGCCAGTAGTCTTAACTGCTGAGCCAACTCTCCAGCCCTCCTACCTAATTTTTGAAACTCATCAATTGGCCAGATTGGCTGCCCAACAAGTCCCTGGAATCCTGCTAATTCTTTCTCCCCAGTGTGGGAACTACAGGCACACTTGTGTGCACCCCTGTGTCCAGCCTTTTCTTCTTCTTTATATATATATATATAAAGTTTCTCTATGTAACAGCCCTGGCTGTCCTGGAAGTCACTTTGTAGACTAGGCTGGTCTCTACCTCCCAAGTACTGGGATTAAAGGCATGCACTACCACTGCTCAGTTCATGTCCAGCTTTTTATGTGGGTACTAGGAATCAAAACTTGGGTCCCCATGCTTGCATAGCAGGCATTTTGCTGATGACCATCCTCTCCGCCCTGCAAGAAGAGATATTTACATAGCCTCTTCCTATAGAAGACCTTGAGGCAGGGAGAGGAGAGGAAAGAACCTGGGGACCTGCTTCCCTGTTTAGTATCCGCCAGTCCGTGTTCCCCTGCATAGTGTGAACTCTCTTCTATCTTTTTCCCCATAGTCTCCTCAGCTCCTGTCCCTCCTAGGGATCCAGGCAAACAGACACCACTTGAATATAGGAAGGATGGATACACAGGTAATGGACATAGGTTGGGTGGCCAAGCCTCCCTGTGCTTTCTGGGGAGTGGGAGAGCAGGAGCCATGACTCCCTCAGCAGTATCCACTAGGGTCTCACCCTCTGGTAGAGCCAAGGTGACAGGCTTCTGCTTGAAATCTGGTGTACTGCAGCCTTCGGGGATCTCGTCCACCAGCTGCCGGATGCTCACTCCGGGGATGGAGGACTTCTTAGGGGTTTTTCCTGGAGAGGATAGGAGGAGTACATCTTGATCTTCCTTCCATTCCATCAGGGAACGAGGCCCCTCATTTATCTAGCCATCAAGGCAGGCTTGTCCTGCCCACCTGCTCTTTCTCTCTAAAGGATGCCTGTAAGCTTTCTAGTGGGAATCTGGTGGTTCCTCTCTGGTTGTGTGCCCTGGAATGACCCTGGATGTGTCACTAAAGAAAAACCAGGTAAAGGAGGGTAGGAAAGGGCCACTCTTCAGGAAGCAGAAGTTCAGTTCATGTGGAGACTCAATAAAGCACAGCAAGCTTCAAAGCCCACAATGGAAGAGCAGAGATCGTGCATTCCCCAAGAACTCTGGGTTCGACCCCCTCCCTGCCTTCTACCTACGTGAGGAGCAGCAGGGAGGGGTGGAGGGGCAGCTAGCTCTCTTACCTGCCATAGTTCCAGCTTCTTCTTGCTCCTCTGAGGATGGAAACTGATCTCCTGAGGGCGGCAGATGAATTCCTCATGAGAGGCCCGAGTTAATGTCAGCCCACCTCTCCCATACCACCAGGGGTCCCAGCCAAATCTAAGATGGATGTTGGGGGCAAATGATGCCCCTAAGAGCTTGTCTAACCCCCATATGAAAATGATTAGTTTCCTGCCATTCCCTAGAACAGCTCCACTAGACCAATTTCCCAGGGAAATTTCCAGGAAAGAAGTAGATGCTACCCAGATCCTGAGAAAAGAAAACCATGGTGTTGGGACTGTATGACCTGGCCTCCTGGCAGGACCCAAGCTCTTTACCATTCAGAGAGTAAGACCAAACTCAACGCAGGAGACTTGTTCAACAGCCGTGACCTCTCAACTTTGGAATGAAAATTCCCTAGCAATCTCTTAGATTTTCTACTGGAGCCCGGGTGCCTTCTACCTCCTATCTTAACCAAAGTGGAATCCTTCAGATCTCAAGGTCTGTGGGGATGACTCTAGAGCTCGTCTCTCCCCAAGCCAATAAGACCACCAGAAACCCACCCACTTCCCTCTGAACTACAATGTCAGATGAACAGGAGTGTGTCCGCTTCTTCCGAGAACTTGCACCATCCTCCCCCTCGACTTCCTTTTACTGCACCCATGCTAGTGCCCATATAGGAGAAGGAGTAGGGTTGGCTCTGGGAAAGGATGAGAACTATGAATGAGTTAAAGGGAGACTTGCAAGAGTCCTCCAGCAATCCTACCTCTGAGAGGTTGATGTATGGCCAAGAGGTTCTGTTTGGGGGACAGTACTTCCTGCCCAAAGAACCCAGCCATCAATATAGGGTCACACATGACAGAGCAAATTCCATACTCCAACTAATATGCTTTCTTGCACAACTGCCTGCTCACTGGCACTTCTGGCCCTCTCTACAGCCTAGCCATGGCCCCCCTGTGTGCAGGAATGCCAGAGTGTGCCAACCGCGTTCTGTAGCGGTCACAAGCAACACAGGAGCCATACCCTCTGCACTGAAAGGAGTCACAAGGTGGACAGGAGAGAGGACAACGTGGACGAGCAGGCTCAGCCGAGGAGACACCCTAAGATTTCCACTCCTCCCCCCCCCCAGGTCAGCATCTGATAAGGGGAAGCACTGGCACCCAGGCACACTGGAGGTCGGATTTGACACAGCATGGTCACCATCCTCATCACCATCACCATTAGCTCCAGTAGATTGTGTGGCTATTTGTCACATGTCAAGAATAATCCAGATATCAGCCCCTCACCTCTGCCTCCTGTGGGTCCAGTTAAAGAAGCAAAGAAGTAGGAGCCTGTGGTGGTCAAGGGTCCGGTATCATGCTACTTCAGGAATAATCTAGAAGAAGTACAAACTCAATGACTAATGAGGGAGAGGTGCATTTGGCTAGAGACCAGAGGGAGGTAGGCTTCTTTAGAGGGGATGGGGAAGGGGATTAATTCTTTCCTTCATGATTTATTCCCACATTTGGGGAGACTCCTTGCTCTTATCCACAAATGCACCCATTTCAGCCTATCCCAACCAGACGCTGAGTTCGGGACCAGGCTGTGTCTCCCTTAACTCTTCCCAGGACATAGCATCCTCACCTGCTGCCCCAGAACCTGTTCCATTCTACCAGCCTAGGTCCCTGCTTCCTCCAACTTCTCAACAGAAAGGAGGAAGCAAATGGGGTTCTTCTCAACTGCTTTGGCCTTGAGGTCACTACTCTGAACTGCTAGTAAGATTTTTTTAACGTAGTTGTCATATATATTCTCCATCAGGCAGTGCCTGGAAAATCAGAGCCAGGGCAGAACCACTTAGACAGAACCCGCTGAAATTCCCTCCTCCAGAGATACTGGGGTCCCCTAAGAGGTGTTAGAAATGCACCCCAGTCTGTGGTCAGCCAGCCAGATATCCGTGGGGTTTGTCTGATGACCACTGTCTGCTCTTTCCTGCACAGAAAAGCTAGAGCACAGCATAGTGTCTCCCTGCCCTTCCCAGACCAGGTGGACAACCAGGTACACAGTGCTCACTCACCTCAATGGCCCACCAGCCTCCAGCCTCCTCACACTCCTTCCTGCCTGCTTCCAGCTGCTGCTGGCTACCAGGGAGTCTGAGCCATCTGGCGGTGGACAGGCAGAGCAGGAACAGATGTAGGTCATAGCCGGCGGCGCCTTGCTTGTTCTCTCTGCCCCTCCCACTCACCCCATCTCCTCCTCCTCTGGCTCAGGCTTGGCAGGGCAAGGCCCCCCGGAGCTAAGGGACCAACTTAGGGGGAGGCCAGAAATGGAAGGGTCCTGTGGCATCTACTGGTCCCGCTCATGTTTTGCAGAGTCTTAAGCTCTTTACTGGTCAGCTGAGGGTACATTTGCTCCAGGATGCCTCATTTATCTGATCCCTTTGAGTGGGGGCGTTTTCATCAAGCTCAGCCTCAAACTGTCAGTTAAGCTCATCCCATGGGACCCTTGACACAGTAAGTCACACTGATACATAAAGCCACTGTCCTTTTGATAATTGTATCCCATAGTGGTACCAAACAGTCAACAAACTTTGAGAGTGAGTCACAAGACCCAGAGAGACTGAAGTGTGGAACCCAAAGGCTAAGCCCCAGACTCAGGTACTGTTAGGCCCTGGGTATACAAGTTTAAGCAAACACTGAGTCTTCCTCTCATGAAGTCTAATAGGACAGAAAGATGTTGACCAGCCAGTTACGAACTGTGAACAAGTTTCAAGAGCAAGCCAAGTACGCCCGAGGGCAGACGGCTAGGGAAGGGCAGTCCCAGCTGAGTTTGGACACGTAGGGTCTAGAAGCCACTGTAGGATTCTGACTTATCTGGAGAAGGCTGTTGAGTGAAGACAGAATCCAACTTGAGTTGTAAAAACGCTCACCCTGGCTGATGGAGAAGGAATTGGAGGAAGATAGAAGGTAGATGCAGAGTCTAGTTCCCGGAATGCGGTCCCAGAGCCTCCAAGCATTCCAGCTTATGGTAGAAGGTGGGAGAGAGGCTTTGAACGTGGCCCACTAAACCCTTAGCTGCTGGTACTCAGGGAAATGATGCCCTCTTCTCTGGGTTCTAGAGATGGCCATGAGTTGGTTTTCACTACAGACTAATCTCTATCTCCCATGTTTTAAGAGGGGCCATGCTAATGGTGTTTCTGTTCTATGCACTATGTCATGCTTAGATCCCTCTCATTGCAGTAAAAGGGAAGTTTGAGTCTCCAAGAAACAACATGAGTCAAGTCATTTCCCTGACCTCATAGCCTATTCTCAAATATGATACTCAGTAACATTTAGTAAGCCATGTGAAAGTGAGAACCTCCAACTGTGCAGGATGCCCTGTGCAAGATATGGATAGTTTTCCCTGTTGCTAGCAACCAGGAAGGAAAGAATGTAGTACCCAGCCCCTCCCAGGAATCTCCCAGTTAGCACTCAAGCCAACAGATCTAGTGTTGACCTTTTCTTTCCCAGTGGCTTTTCTATACACAGATGTCAGTGGTGACGTTTTGTTGTAGAATATTATTTTAAGGTGTGTTACATTTGTTTGTGTTGTGGAACATTTCTTTTAATGATGCAAAAACGTGTTGCATTCTTTTATGTTGAATTTGTTTAACTCTGTGAAGCTGTGTTACTGTGTCTATCTAAAATATCTAATGGTCTAATAAAAAGCTGAATGGCCAATAGCAAGGCAGGAGAGAGAAAAAGGTGAGGCTGGCAGGCAGAGAGAATAAATAGAAGGAAAAATCTGAGAGAAAACAAAGAAAGAAAGAAAAGCAAGAGAACAAGGACAGAAGGATGCTAGGGGCCAGTCACACAGTCACACAGCCACACAAACACACAGCCACACAGCCACACAGCCACACAGCCAGCCACAGAGTAAGAGTGAAAGTAAGATATACAGAAGTAAGAAAAGGAAAAGGCCCAGAGGCAAAAGGTAGATGGGATAATTTAAAGTTAAGGAAGGCTGGCTAGAAAAAAGCCAAGCTAAGGCCGGGCATTTATAAGTAAGAATAAGCCTCTGTGTGATTTATTTGGGAGCTGGAAGGCAGATCGCCAAAGAGCAAAGACAAAAACAGCCAACAACAACATTTCCTCACTACCTTTGCTGGTGGCCACCACCTCCTGGACTTCTGTTTTTTTGGTGTAAAACCCAAGTCTTTGCCTTCATCAACTAGAGAATAAGGTAGAGGAGCTGTATGTGCTCTCTACTCTTCCTCCACACCAAAGCTCTCCTGTCTCCACAAGAGAGAAACTCAGTATATGGCAAGCAACAAGAGGCCCAGGCACCATGGGCTCCCCTCTAGGGCCTTCTAACCTCCACACAGCATAGAATTGATGATAGGGTCTCTGACATGCCAGTGTCAACATCCAATAGTCCTGTGATTCGCTGGGTGAGTCCCCCAGACTTGAAAAGCAGGTGACTCCACGTAATTTGGAGAGTTTGAATTGATTCATAGGTTACCATTGCTCTATGCTGTGGTGTAAAATGTCTTTGCTCAGCTGAATGAGCCAACCAAGGATGCTCCATATCCTCCTCTTATGGGTCCAAGGAGATGGGTTTTAAAAGCAAAGTTCTCGCTGGGCAGTGGTGGCGCACACCTTTAATCCCAGCACTTGAGAGGCAGAGCCAGGCATATCTTTGTGAGTTCGAGGCCAGCCTGGTCTACAGAGCAAGATCCAGGACAGGCACCAAAACTACACAGAGAAACCCTGTCTCAAAAAAACCAAAAAAAAAAAAAGTTCTCAATGAAGACCTGGAAGAACATAGCCCATACATGACACAATGACACCTCTCTCTCTCTCTCTCTCTCTCTCTCTCTCTCTCTCTCTCTCTCTCTCACACACACACACACACACACACACACACAGAGAGAGAGAGAGACAGACAGACAGACAGACAGAGACAGAGACAGAGAGACACAGAGAGAGACAGAGAGAGAGAGGCTGTATTCTCATGAGAAGTAGAAAACCATGTGTTCCCTGTGCAGATGACCTCAGGGGATGGGACCCCCTTTTGGGCCTGAGCTCGTACACAAGATTCTACTCACCACAGTCTTCACCCGGGAAGTCCAAGTTGCAAAGGCTGATGAAGACAACATCTTTCCCGGTGCCTCACACTTGTCCTCCCTGGGTCATTATTGGGGATGCTTTTGAGGCTACGACTTCCCTAGAACCATCTACCCTTCCCAGTCTCCCAGCTCCATCTCAGGACATCATGCCTCCCCTGTCTCAGTCCAGCCCACGGGTCATTATCAGCCTATGTCTTTCTCACCCAACCTCAGTGTAATGAATCCCATGTGGCCTCAAAGGAAAGAGGACCTTGGAGACCCCAAGGACACTTTCATTCTTGCAAAGCTGCTTTCAGCCATAGAGAAACCAAAAGGCCTTGCCAAGCAAGTCCAGCTGGCCCCAGGCTGCAAATGGGAACTCTCTTTACTCCCAAAAAGGGGAGGCTGGGGCAGGGTCCCTGCTCTAGTTTGTAGGAGGAGTGAAGCCACTATAGGTAGAGTTTATTAGGTCAGTGTAGATCCTCACAGATCAGAGCAGGACAGGACCTCACAGGGCATCTAACACAGTAAAAGGACAGTATTTGACCTTCATAGAACTCTCGCTACATGCCAGGCTGGGCTTTGAGTCTTTAAACATATTATCTAGGGGCTGGAGAAATGCGTTCAGTGGTTAAGAGTGCTTGCTGTTCTTGAAGAGGATCAGAGTTCGAATCCCAGCATCTACACCTGGTGGATTAAAACTGCCTGTAACTCCAGCTCTAAGGGACCCAATGCCCTTTTCTGGCCTCTGTGGTCACCCCCTCCTTCACATAAATATACAGACACACAACACATGTATACATAAATACAAATACAGTCTTAAAAATCATATTAACTAATTTAATCCTTCACAACAAATCTGTAAGGTAAAATAATTACTAGCCCCATTTTACAGAAGGGGAAGCTAAGACACAAAGATCACACAGCTAGTGAGTGGGTCTGGACCTCAGCCAACTGCACTCTTGAGTGGTATTCTGTGGGTCCAATGCAGCCCCCTCCTTTTCTGAGGCGGGTACCAGGACCTGGCACGGAGAAGCGCTAAACATCCAGGTTCATCTCGCTGGCTGGGTAGAAGCACCAAGTGCTCTGGAAACCTGCTCTCTCCGTCTCCATCAGGCTAACGAGGTCGCTGGCCCCATCCTGCTGCACAGGACTAGCCGACCCTGCTGGATACCATCGCTGATGTTGTACAGTTGGTCGTTTTATGAGACCCCTGCCCATTCCCATAAAGTCACAGCACACGGCAGTGCTTACTATGTCCCCAAGTGTGTGTGACATTCATTACATTGGCTACTTCATGCAGCGCACATGAAATAGAAATGCATTGTCTCCAGTCTACAGCGAAGGAAGCACTGAGGGTGAGTGATGAAAGCATGTCCCTGCTGTCACACAGCTAGAACAGGAACTATGCAACTAGATTCCTCTACTTTTGCCCCTGGGCCAGGTATTCAGAACCTTGAAAAGCTGATTAAAAAAAAAAAAAAAAAAAAAGATAAAGGGCTTCCATTTTGCAGCCTCTGTGACTGTATTTGTCCCTGGTACTGGACCTGTCATTAAAGAAGTCTCCTAAAATAGACTAGAAACGCAACTCAGTGGTGAAGAGTTTGCCTAGCATGCATAGGGTCCTGGATTCCATCCTTAATTTAAAAAAAAAAATGGGGGGGGGGCAGAGACTCTACCAGGAACTCTCAGCACTTGAGAAAGACCTGGTCACTGCGATTTTTAAGCTTTCTTTACAAATGGACAACAATCGTTAAGTATTTCCATTTAACCAGCTGATACTTTTCACTCACAGGTGCAAAACGCCTGACCATGTAATTGTGCCATTCATAGACTGTGGCAGGATTTATTCAGGGGTTAATTCTTGGTCCCTGCTTTGTGGAGTAATATAGGGACGCTGGTGACAGGGGGGGTGAACATCCTCTCCTCTCACTTCCCTCACTGAGGATGGTGCTGGGGGGTCCTGGGGGAGCACACCCACTGCAATACCAGAAGAGGCTCCTCCTGGGCAGGGCGCAGGGGTCCTGGGGAGGCATATTTCCCTTCTCTATGCCCAAACCATCAGCACAGGCCCAGTTCACCACGACCACCATGCAAGAGGATCAAGCCTATTGGGAAGATGCCCTCCACCCATCTTCCCCCAGAACTGTAATGAGGGGGGACCCTCTCTGACCTCACGGCAACCATGTGACACACTCATGGCAACCGTGTTGCTGTCCCTTCTGGAAGCATCAGCCTCCCAGAAAGAGGCTTTGAGGGACAGGAGATGGAGGAGGAGGCCACCTGGAGACACCGCTAGAGAGAATCCTGGAAACCTCACCCAGGTCTTACCGAATCACACCCTAAGCCACCTCAAAAACCCAGAGCCCCCCACCGCTGTTCTTGGTGGAGAGACTGGGTCTCTCCAGATGAGCTTGGGATGCTGAGTAAGAAGCAGTGAGGCCGTTTTGAAGGAACTGGGAGAACCTTAAGTGAACCCTGAGGCAGATAAGATAGGTGCTGGGCGTGGTGGCGTACGCCTTTGATCCCAGCACTTGGGAGTCAGAGGCAGGTGGACCTCTGTGAGTTTGAGGCTGGCCTGATCTACAAAGGAGTTTCAAGACAGACAGAGACAATGAGACAGTGTCTAAAATAAATAAATAAATAAATAAATAAATAAATAAATAAATAAATAAATAAGCAAAACAAACGAACAAAATTAAAAGAGTGGGCGAGCTAGTAACCTTGATCCCTGGAACTGGCCCAGCAGACCAGCTTGACTGAGACGATAAGAAACCAACTCCATCTGGGCTAGGTTTGCAGTGGGATCTCTCCCTGGCTCTCCCGCCCACACAAGGTGCCTGTGTACAAGTAATATAAGCTTTTTATAGCATTCAAAGCCTTTCTGCCCACTGACTGTCTTCACCTGACTTGTTCTCTAACTCGACAAGCTGACCTCTGTCCTGACCAGTCTCCCTCCTGCCTGAAATGCTAACTGTCCTTGCCCCGTGACCCCCATATCCAGTGGTATTTCTACATGACTGCAATGGGTCACTTCAGTTTCGTGTCTTGGGACCGTCCTAGAGGCATGCTCTGTCTCCTTCAGTCCTGGGAATTTCCCAAGGGACAGAAAGGACCTCTCCTTCCTGGACACTTTTCCCTGTCCAACAGTGCCTCAGGACAGGACTCTACCCCCAGGGTGTCTTCAGTTACAGAGCCTTTCCCCAGGCTAGAGCCCCAGTGATGTGGAGATGAGGAGACACTCTCTAGCCTTTCCCCTTCCCACTCTGCACAGAGGAGCTAGCTCCCTTTATGAAGAGAGTTCTGGTCAACCACTCGCTTAGCAGATATCATACAGGGGCCTTAACACCCCCCCACCCCGTTCCTTGACAAAGTAGGAGAGAGTCCGACAAAAGCCCCCATCCCGTGGGCGTCATGAGCAAGGCTGTGAAGTGTCCTCTGTACCTTGCTGTGGTGTTTGGTATTCATTGGAGAAGGGCTGGGGAGCTATGGGAGGTGAATGAGCAGCGAGATAAAATACACTGTCCTAGGAAGAGCTCCCAGGTGTTTCCCTGTCTCCATCCACTAGCTCGACACTCCTGAAGGTAGAAACAGTATCTTCTACATCAGAATGGGGGCACCAAGGGTAAGGGCAAGGACTCTCAGACCCCCTGCTTCAGCTTGGATGCACACTCAGGGATGGTTGGAAGCTGGTGGCCTGACGGAGCTGAGGTGGAAATTGAGGACAGAGGGGACATGAGTTGTCCTAGGGAGTCTTCACTCTGCTGACCAGGTGGGACCCAGGACCATGGGGGAGAGACCTTGTGCCCCAGGCCCCTGCCTCTAACATGGCTTCTTCCTTAGGATCAGCTGTTCTCCATCTGGCACCAACAGCCCAGATTCCCAGCAGCCTGGCCGAATGCGCCTGGTCGTAAAGATCACGTTGAAACCCTATCCCTGATCAGCGGCTTGGCCCTGGAGCTCTGGCTAGTGTTGGGTACCAGAGACACAGCTAGGCTGAGGACTTGGCAGGGAGCTGGCTAGGAAGGACTGGGCATCTGAAGTTCTTGGGAAGCTTTGCCATTGGGAGAAAAATCCCCTGACTAAGAAATTCAGGGATAGGACCCTCCCCCTAGAGCTGGAAGACAGGAGGACCCTTCCCTGATAGGGGACACAGCCTCTAATTCCCATGTGTGATGGCCGAGACAGACAGCTGCTGTCTGTGGAGTCACAATCCCACTGTCAGGTCACCAGTGGATGGCGTCTGTCACTGCTGTGGTCCACTCTGACAGCAACTCTCTGAAGCCAAGATGGAAACCCGCATGCATTAAACATGGGTAGTGTATAACGGTGCAAGGTGTTTGGTATCACGTTCGCCTGCTGGAGCCTCCATTATTTGTTCTCTTTCCAGCACGGGTCAGAGGGAAGATGCTTGCATATTGTCTCTGCCTCGACCACCTGTTTTCAGACCTGTGTGGACTTTGACGGTCAATGCTAAGTGACAATGTCATTCAATGTCCACGGAAGAGAATCACCCGAGGGCTCATGCTGACTGCTTCTCTCTCACTTCAAAGTGAAAGCCCAGGAAAGAGGGAGCTGTCCTCGTTCACTGAGTTGAAAATAGTTCCTGGTATTCTTTTTTTTTTTTTTTTTTTTTTGTTTCTTTGTTTTGTTTTTTGAATGAGTGGCACCTAAGAACTTTTCTGTCTTAGTTAGGTTTCTCCTGCTGTGTTAAAAATCCTGATGGAAAACACCATGAAGGAACAAAGGGTTTATTTGGCTTAAAAGTCACAGTCTGTTCTGCAGGGAAGTCAGGGCAGGAGCTCGAGGCAGGAACCAGGAGGCAGGAACTGAAGCAGAGGCCGTGGAGGAGTGCTGCTTCCTGGCTTGTTCTCCATGGCCTGCTTAGCCTGCTTTGGTTAATGTTGTGAAAAGGAGGACAGTGGCATGGCGCGGTGGAATTACTCACACGGCAGGCGTGACATCTGCGTGGCAAGTTTTGTTATTAAAGGGAGAGAGGAGACGAGGAGGGGAGAGAAAGGGAGAGAGAAAGAGGGAGGTGCATGCTACCTCTGGCAAGCGGGGGGTGGGGGCAGGTAGTGAAGGGAGAAGAGTTTTTCTTAAAAGGAAGGTAGGATGGTATCAGGATGCTGGGCGAGTCAGAATACTAACAGCTTTCTTATAGAACCTAGGACCACCAGCCCAGGGATGGCCACACCCACAGTGGGCTGACCTTCCTATATCAATCATTAATGAAGAAAATGCCCCACAGGTATACCCACAGGCCAATCTGATGGAGGCAATTCCTCACCTGACTTCCTCTTACCAGATGACTCTGTTTTGTGTTGAATTAAAAAAAAAAAGAAAAAGAAAAAGAAAAGAGAAAGTTAACAAACACAGTCTCTGTGTGGCATGCCTGACTTTAACTTGGCATGAAAGCATAGTTTCTGTATGGCAATTTTATGATTGTTGTATCTGGAGACACTTAAAGACCTGTCTGTAACTGTGATGTTCAAGGGGAGAAGGTGCTTGTTATGTGTAACAAGACTGCGAGGTGTGTGTGTGTGTGTGTGTGTGTGTGTGTGTGTGTGTGTGTGTGTG
>CABHPH010106939.1:58367-73970 GCA_902168325.1 Peromyscus nudipes
TGTGTGTGTGTGTGTGTGTGTGTGTGTGTGTGTGTGTGTGTGTGTGTCTGAAAATCAAGATCCATAAGCTATTAGGAAAGAATAGGACTCAATGAAGTTATTCTGTGTTTGGAAGCCCAGTTTAGAAACATAGTTGGTCAAAGCCTCGAAACGAGGGCCTGAAGGAGGATACAGGATTGATGGAGCAGCTCTTTCCTGACCCAAATGACAATATTAACAAGTAGTCACAGGGCCATCAAGTGCCTTGCCAAAGCCACCCCTCCCAGTTCCTGAGTAGAGATGAGAGCTGGTTGGCAATAGAAGAATCCAAGAGAGGCCCAGAAGGAAGCAAACTCTTTATTGGTGGTAGCCTAGGGAAAACAAAACAAAACAAAACAACAACAAGAAAAAAAAAACATTGTGGGGTTAAGTACCCTACTAGAATTTGAGAGGCAAAATAATTAAATTCTGTCAAATATTTAAATATCCCCAACACAAATACAACATAAGTCACTATAAAGTAAGAATGAGAATGTGGGGCTGACTTGGTGATGTACAAGGCCTTTGACTCTGACGATGGAAGAGCCGGCTCTGGGGGATCTTACTATTTAAATTCCCATGTTTTCTTTATTTTTTAGCATATGTTTTCACCATAACTGATTCCCACCCATGTAATTTCTCAATAAAGACTCAAAATGGATGGTGTGTCTCTTTTACAAGAGTCAAACCCAACGTTCTAGAAGGTTTGTCCTGTCTTCAGAGTCCAGTGAACAGTGACAAGGTCAGGTGGCTCTGAAGACTATTGTAGGTCAGTAGCTAAGCACCCTGACTGGGGGCTGGCCAGATGGCTGGGGAGGTGGAGGAACTCGTTGCCGATCCCGACCACCTGAGTTCATCTGCAGGACCCACGTGATGAAAGGACAGCGGCGCCGCCTGCCCGCTGTCCTCTGGCCTCACCAAGTGCCGAAGCACACCTCCAAAGTAACAGGTAAGTAAATAAACACGTGTGATTGGAAGTGCCCCGAGTGCCAGTGTCACACAACTGTGGCACATCCCCCGTGAGGCGGGATTCTTATCCCCATTTTACAGGTAGGGAGTTGAGAATGTGGGGAAGTGTAGGTAGGATGAGCTCCAACTGATGACGCGGGACCATCGGGAGCGGAGCCAGGCAGACAACCTGCTCCCCTCCAGATGGGGCCTTGACCGTGTACAAAATGAGAGAGAGAGAGAGAGAGAGAGAGAGAGAGAGAGAGAGAGAGAGAGAGAGAGAGAGAGAGAGTCTCTCATGAGCAGGGGACTACAGCTAGTACCAGTTGTCAAAGGCAGGAAGTCCTTATTTAGCTCTGACACCCTTTGCTCCTGCACCGTCCAGCTGCCCAGCCTGCAATGGCTCATTCAGGCTCCCACAGCGTGCACCTCTCTCAGGTCCCTTCCTGAAACTCTCCTACCTCCCACCTCCCAGCATTTAATTCTGCAAAGTGCCCAAGGAGTTCCCCAACTAACTTAGAGTGGGCCTCAGGGACCGCCTGTCGCCCTGCTTTGTGAGACGTCTGTCCCTAGGGGACTGACAGGAGCCAGCTGAATCTCATTAATGCCCAGGACGGAAAAGGACTTTGGAGCCTGGTGACTGATCTGTGCCCCTCATCAGGACTCACTTGACAGTGTCGGCATGGTGGCTTCACAGAACTGAGAGCTTAAAGAACTGAAGAACATTCTTGAACTAAGAACGTGTATCTTCCTTTCTGTCAGGCATCACTTTTCAAAGCTTGCTAAAGGTCCATCTCTGTTAGAAACCCTTGGGTCAGCTGCCCCTGGCTGGGCTCCCTCTCCAGTCCACCTCCAACCACCCTCGCATCATGAGCACCGACCAAGCACGGGGCTGCGTGCACATCTCGACGCCCACGTACACTCATCACAGTCCCTGTTAGAGCCTCCAAGAAAGGGCAAGGTCTCCTTCTCCCTGCTGTCTGTCTCCCATAGTGCCTCAGCCTGGGTGCTGCCCAGGAATTACTCATCCTGGAGGATTGTGCTAGGAGAAGGGATCCTTAAGGGCGGAGATCCGAGCACATAAGCATATCACGTGTTTACCAAATGACAGACAGTGCTGGGGAATAGTGAGGGGTGGGCAGGGTAGTAAGCATGGACACCCCAGGACTGCGGGTGCTGGGGCTAAGCTCACTGCTCAGCACAGCTGATCTCAGACCTTGAGACAGACCTTCCCTACTGACCAGCCTGCAGCAGTTGCCATGGACTGGCTACAGATTTAGCACCTCTTACTCTGGCCATGAATGAGCTGTCTGGGTGCTGAGGTGATGGCTCAGCTTTTCTGCTAGGGATGACCTGTAAGGAGAGGAGAAAGAAGAAGCTGGAATCGTCAGGGACTGGGTGTGTGTGTGGGGGGGGGGGGGGCTTGTCCTTCCATGTCATGGAGTTGTGAAGACCCAGGAGATAAAGGAAACCTGGAAAAATCAAAATCAAGATGCTGTCCCAAGGGCCTCTCAAGGAGGCAGAGGTCTGGGGGTAGAAAGAGAATGATGCACTTGTTTGCAATCTATTTTAATATCCCATAAACATGCTTTGATTGTAACCAAGGCTTGCTTTGCTCATAACTATAGTCTGGCTGGGCTGCCAGGACAGTTCATTCCGGTTGTCCCCAGGAATCCCTCATAGGTCATCTCATCAAAGGCCATAACTCCTGGGAACAAGCCTAGTGTGGCATGAGGGATGCATTTATGGGCATTTATGGTGGGCCTCAAAAAGAAGGGTAAAGAGATCAGAGCTAGTGTCCAAAGGGATGAGAGCCAGGCTTGGTGAGAAGTGGTCAGAGCAGACTGGAGACACATCTCTCCTTCACGCCCCCCCATTCCCTGCATAGGTGGTCATTAAGCAGAGACATGATGGGGCACCAACTCCTTGATGTCGCCTTTAACCTATGTCCCTGGCTTTACAATAGACATCTCTGTCATTCCCCCCCCACACACACACACCATTCTGAGAGCATTGGAAGTTTGTATGGCTGTATCTGGACAGTTCCTCCTGCACTGAGGGAGACAGTTGTTATGCCCCAGGGGCATCACCAGAACTTCTAGAAGACAAGCTTGGCAGGAGGTGAGGCCGGAGGTCTCTTTTAAGTTCCTGAAGCATGAAACTTTTAACCCTAAGTACAATTGGAGCTAGCTGGAGGATACAGGAAGCTCTAACTCACCCAGAGAAAACCAGAAGCTCTTTCCAATGTCAAAAGGGAAAGTCTGGCTCTATTCCAGGGAAGGGCCTCTGCTCCCTCACACTTCTTAGAGAGATCGTAAGGAACATAACGGATGCGCAGATTGCTCTATGATTGTTATGGGGACAGTTACTCACCCAGTGACACCGGTTTAATAAACATTTGCTGAGCAACTCCCATATGCCATGTGTTGCACTAAGGGCTGGTGTCCTTGTCTACACGTGGTTTGGGAGTCTAATTTACTCTTCTGGAGAGTATTCAGAGGAGACAGTGATTCCAAAGGAGGGTAACAATGGCAGTGGTGGAGGTCTAGGAAGGTATGATGGGAACAGATACAGTGACCCCAGCCAAGACTTCAGAAAGGGAGCTATCTGGGAAAGCTTCCTGGAGGAGCTGGATGGTAAAGATGGAAGAGACTGGGATGTAGATGCTTCAGTGTAGAAGAAAGAAGGTGGGGGGAAAGCTGGGGGGTAGGAGGAGGGGGGACGGGAATCCGTGGCTGATATGTAAAATTAAATTATAAAATAAAAATACTTAAAAAATAAAATCCATCTTATAATAATAATAATAATAATAATAATAATAAGAAGAAGAAGAAGAAGAAGAAGAAGAAGAAGAAGAAGAGAAGAGAGAAGGTGTCTCAAAGGAATCAAATAAATCCAGCACATCTGAAATGATTCCTCAAGACCCCTCTCCAGCAAGGACATCCTAAATGCTGCTGAGCACCAGACCCCAGACAATGAGCCCCTCGGCAGCCACACACAACCTAGTGAGGCCTTGCTTTGGGCTTTCTTTCTGAGTGCATCAGAAAAGGGTGTAGTGAGGGTGTGAGCTCCAACATGGAGCATAAGGTGTTTGTCAGCTGTCTGAGCAGGTCAGAGGTGAGCATAACCTAAACACCTACAGGGAGTCTCACTCTTGAGACAGCATCCTATCCATCCGTTTCTGTCCACTCATGGTCTCTAGTGTAGCAGAGGCCGTGTCCCCTGTTGGTACAATTTCAGGGTGCATGTTCTCTAGTTAGCATCATGCACAGAAATTGCTGGCACGCCTCTTCAGTTGCTGGAGTGCCCACAACAGTTCCCATCCCTAAGAACCTTCTCTCAGGGGCCATCACTCACAGACCAATCCTTCCATTTTCACATCATCTACGGCTGCCTTCTGTGTAATGTGCATTATAGTCATAAATTGTTATTTGATCTCACTGAGAAGCTCATTCTGGAAACAGGAATGCCCTGCTCCCCCCACTTTAGGCCCAAGTCTGAGGATGCCCCTCAAACTGTGACAGGGAGGGAAGAGACGGGTCAAATAGTCCGAGAGTAAAAGCACTGTGCCCTTTGAGGGCACCCGGAATGTAAACTATTTCCACAGAGGTTTCTATTGTTTATCCCATAACAAAAGTGCCTGCAGGCAGGAAAGAAGGTGGTGCAGGCCAGTTAAGTTCATCTGTGGAGAGAAAGCTCAGTCAGGAACTCCAGCTGACTGCCTCAACTTTCCCAGTCGGCTTCTGCTGGATGTCGCAAGTGCTGAATCTGATGATGTCATCTCTATCTGTTGCTATTTGTTCTTTTCTTTGGAAGCCTCATCTCAGGGGACACTGTACTGCCTGGGAATTCCAGCCAGCTGCCTTAGAGGGATTTCCCTTGTAGATTTCAGCTGGGTGTTTTGAGGGATTTGATAAAGTTTTGCTGTCTATCTATCTATCTAGCTAGCTAGCTAGCTAGCTAGCTAGCTATCATCTATCTATCTACTTTCCTGTCTATCATATATATATATAATCTATTCATCTATTATTAATTCTTTTACTTTGTTTGCTATATGCTTACTAAACTTACTCATTGAAAACTAGAAGTATGGCTATCGTAGCTCGTTCTCCGACTGTACAGAACATTCAGTTGCAATTGCAAAACCCAGTGTGCTCTGAATACAGTATTCACTCTCTGACACTTCATGGGAGAAGTTTGCAGAACTCTGGGCTAGACAAACTGTGTACTTGAAATCCTTGTATGCACCCCCAACAAATCCCTGAAAACCTGCTTCAGAAACTCCATCCTACCAAATGCCCTGGCCTCATAAACTGTCAACCCCAAAATACACGAACAAGAAACATGAGGAACCTTCTGTGGAGATTTACATTGTGTGCCCATGCATGTGCCAGAGGCTGGTGTTAGGAGTTTTCTTCAGTTGGTATCCACATTATTATTATTATTTTTTTGAAATAGGATCTCTCACTGAATCTGGAGCTCACCGATTTAGCTAGACTGGCTGACCAGCAAGTCCCAACGATCCTCCTGCCTCCTCCCTTCTCCATCACTGGGATTACAGGTGTGAGCCAATATACTTGGCTGCTTTACCTGGCTACTGGGGATCAAACTCACATGATCATAAGAGTACAGCAAGCATCTTTCAGCCTGTGCCATATCCCCTTTACAGAAGAAAGACATCACCCGGGCATGCAGCGGGGCATTCTGAAGAGCAGTAAGAACTGCTCTTAACCCCCCCCCCCCCGGGCTCTCTTTGAGCTGACATTGAATGATGCAAGGGTAAATTTAAAGGTCTCCCCGAAGATTATGAACACAGCAGCTAAGCAAGAAGAGTCAGGTGGCAACAAGAAGGGCTGGGTAACAGGGAGGCCAGCAAGAGGACTCCACATTCTGTGACCTGTGAAGCAGAGAGGCCCTGTCAAATGACGCTTTTTTTTTTTTTCCTGATAGCTACCTTATCAGCATTCCTTATCCTACCAGGTTGGTGCCGGTCTCTCCTGGAGCAACAGAATTCAGTCAGGAAGTGTGGGCCAGACTGTTAGATGGTACAGAAAGAGAAACAAGCGGAGTTGGAGGGGGACTCCTCCAAGGAGACAGTGCATGCGTGGGATTAGTGCAAGGGCCTCTCTGGAGTAGACAATTCCAGGCCCACTCTTTCTAGGTGGCTCAGAGAATGGACTCTGGAATCTGGATTGAAAATCCAACTCTGACACATACTTGCTCTATGACTTTGGCCAAGTAATTTAACTTCTTGGCACATCTCTTTCTCTATATGTGATGGTTCATATTGCTTATGAATTTGACAGGGGGTAGAATTGCCAAAGAGGCCGTCTCCAGGCATGCTGTGAGAGGTGATCTTGACCGGGCTAATGGACGTGGGAAGGCCTGTCTAAAAGTGTGTGGCTCTCAAGACTAGGCTTGAGTCTTGGACTGCATCAAAAGGGGAAT
The DNA here is from genome assembly GCA_902168325.1 of Peromyscus nudipes. Lineage (NCBI taxonomy): Eukaryota > Metazoa > Chordata > Mammalia > Rodentia > Cricetidae > Peromyscus > Peromyscus nudipes. Next base: position 64,782 of record CABHPH010106939.1, read on the forward strand.
GCTAGCTGGGAATTCATTGTTCTCTCCCTACTGACTACAGGTACCATGTGACCATCTGTGACACACTGCTGTCATGACTTCCCGGCCGTGATGGACAGAACCCTTGAGGTGTGAACCAAAATAAACCCTTCCTACCTTAAGTTGATTTTGTTATTTTATCATAGCAATGGGAAGAGTAACCAATACAGGACATACAGTATGCTATCTATAAAGGATGTATGTATAAAAGCCTGTATATCATGGGTTTGGGGGATTCTAAATGGGTGAATATTTTTATAATCCATAAAGGAGGGACTGGTAGCTGGTAAGCGCTACGCTGTGACTACTAAACGCATCCAAGTTATTAGTCCTGTCTCCTGACTTAGACTCACTTGCCCTTGCTCTAGGGTCGAGAGTAGATAAATGCTCACCGACAGAATGCTTGTCTGGTGTGCAAAGGAGCCTGGGTTCAAGCCCGGGCACTACACAAACAGCAGAAGAGAAAGATAACTGGTGAGCGAAAGCAACACTGTTCCCTGGGACTTGCAGCAAGTGGTGGATGCTGACAGCTTGATGTTTGGCCAAAGAGTCCAACCTGACTGTGGAGGGTAGAATACCCTGAGATTTCGGGACTTCTTCTGCCGCCTCCTCGACACCAGGCTATTGTATTGGTTTTCTCTCTGCTGTGAGAACATCCTTGACAAAAGCAATTTAAGGAAGGAAATGCTTATTTTTGTCTCACAGTATGAGGGGATAGTCCATCATGGCAGGGAAATCGTGGCAGCCGAAGTGTGACGCAGCTTTACATCTGCAGTAATTACATCTGCATTACATCTGCAGTCAGAAGGCATTGGTGAACAGTGATACTTAGCTTGCTTCCTTCTTTTTATATACTCAAGGACCCTGCTCCATGAAATGTGCCACTCACAGCAAGGGTGGCTCTTCAAACCTCATGTAACCTAATCCAGACACTCTCACAGACATACCCAGAGACGGTTCTAGATCCTGTCAAGCTGGTAATCAATAACCACAAGTCCATGCCTACTCAACTTGACATCAAAGTATCACTTTTAAGTGATAACCTTACACCCCTTGTCTCCCCAGGCTCATGGCTGTCTTGTCATGCCAAGTCTATTCAGTCCAACTCCATAAACACTCACAGTCCTTTTGTGAGAGTTATTTTTTAGATGTGCTTGTATATGTCTATGTGAACATGTGCCATTTGTGTGCGGGTGCCTGCCGCAGCCAAAGGGGCTGTTGGATCTCCCAGAGCTAGAGTTACAGGTAGTCATGGGCCACCCAACATGGGTGCTGGGTAAAAACGTGGATCCTCTGAAATAGCAACAAGTGCCCTTACCATCCCTCCAGCCCTATCCGTCCCCATTGTCTTTAACAGTTCTAATATTGTTCAAATGTGTAAGTGAAGAATCTTTTTTAAGACTCAGGTAAATCTCTTAACTATGATCCTCTATAACATTAAAAACAAGTTACACATTTTGGGTGGGGGGTTGGGAGGAGTTTTCAAGACGGGTTTTCTCTGTGTAGTTTGGTGGCCTGTCCTGGATCTCACTCTGTAGACCAGGCTGGCCTAGAACTCACAGAGATCCGCCTGGCTCTGCCTCCGGAGTGCTGGGATTAAAGGCATGCACCACCACCACCGCCTGGCCAAGTTACACACTTCTAATATATAATGATACACAGTAAAATTCTCGTTCCTAAAGGGAGGAATGGAGAACAACAAGAAATATCAGAACAAAGGAAAAAAACAAAACTCAGCAAGGCAAACATGAAATTTTGCTCATTATCTGGGACTCCTGATGAAATAATTGTTGTGTGATATTTTGACCACATTCTGACAATAAAGCTTGCTTTGAATCAGAGGGTGGAGCTAGCCACTGGCTGACCAAAATTAACCACAGAGGTTTTGGAGGACTAAGGAAATAGAGAGACAGGAAGCAGTAAGATAGGGCTTAGAGAGGCTCTCAGCCAGCCCCTTTGGATGGAGGAACTGAAAAGACAGGAAGTTACTGGTCACTTCTCCACTGCTTCTCTGATCATTCTTACCCTGATATTTGACTCCCAATTCTTTTATTGATAAAGAATTATTAGATAAACTTATCAAATAATCATCTAGATTCCAAAAGACCAGGCATAGTGATGGACGCCTTTAATCCCAGCACTCAGGAGGCAGAGGCAGATGGAGCTCTGTGAGTTCAAGGCCAGCCTAGTCTACATAGTAAATTCCAGGACAGCCAGGGCTATAAAGTGAGACCTTGGATAGCCCTACCCTTTCAACAATCCTTCCAAACTACCATTAGAATGGCTCGTTAAGTTCAGTGTATGGCGTTCTAGGACTTTTCTAGCTCCAAGTTCCAAACTTTTTCACATTCTTCCCATAAACCACTTTGAACAGGGTCAAATTTATCCCAGCAACAGCCTTGCTCCTGTTATTAGCTACTTTTCTTGTTGCTGTAGCTGAACATCTGACAGAGGCAACTTCAGGGAGGAAGGGCTTACATTGGCTCACAGTTTGAGGGTGCACATCCATCATGGCAGGGAGCCACCGCATCAGGAGTGACAATAGCTAGTCACATTGCAGCATCTGCAGCCTGGAAGCAGAAAGACCTGAAGGCCAATGATCAGCTTGCTCTCTCCTGGACCCCGGGCCACAGAATAGTGCTACCCACAGTTACCATGGGTTTCCCCACCTCAGTTAGTTTAGAAAATCCCCCGAAGACATGTTGAAGGTTTGTTTCCTGTGATTCCAGATCCTGTCAAGTTGACAATCAATATTAACCATCACAGCTATCTAAAAGTCTTTGGAGTATTAGAAACCAGATCACCTGGTCTGGACCCTAATAGATCCAAGAGGGGTCTAGGATCTCCAGTGGTGAGTGCTATGAATGTATAAGGTGTTGTGGAATATTTAACTATGCAAAGATGTGTTACACTTGTTTATGCTGCAGAATACTACTTTAATTGTGTAAAGGTGTGTTACATTTGTTGGTGCTGCATTTAATTGTGTAAAGATGTGTTGCATTTCTTTCACCTTGCCTGCCGAAGGCACCTGATTGGGCTAATAAAAAGCTGATCAGCCAATAGCTAGGCAGGAGAGGGATAGGCAGAGCTGGCAGGCAGAGAGAATAAATAGGAGGAGAGAATGAGAGACGGAAGGAAGAGAATGAGGAGGATATGCCAGGGGCCAGAAGCCAGGCAACTGCCAGACAGACAGCCATAGAGGCAGCAAGAAAGTAAGACATACAGACAGAAAGAAAGGTAAAAAGTCCAGAGGCAAAACATAGATAAAGAGAAACAGATTAAAATATGAGCTAAGATAAGGCTGAGCATTCATAACTGGTAAGAAGTCTCCGTGTCATGATTTGAGAGCTGGTTGGTGTCCCAAAAGAAAGCCTGCTACAGTAAGGCTTGGAAAAGTGTAGACACCATCAGAGGCCACGGAAAGAGAAGCATGCTCTTGGACATGAACCTGACATCTTGAGCCCAGCGACCTAGCTGCTTATCCCACGACCCTTCCCTTACCAGGAAAAACCTGAGTGCCCAATGACAGCTTGTACTGATATAGGAGACTAATCATTAGGCTTCCTCCACGTACCTAGCAACTAAGACCAGTGAACTCTCCCCACAGCCCCTTGATATTTAGGGTAGGGCCCTCCAAATTCCAGCCTCTATCTGTTTTTGTTGTTGTTGTTGGGTTTTTGTTTGTTTGTGCTGTTTTGTTTTGTTTTGGTTTGGTTCTTTTTCGAGACAGGGTTTCTCTGTGTAGTTTTGGAGCCTGTCCTGGATCTCGCTCTGTAGACCAGGCTGGCCTCGAACTCACAGAGATCTGCCTGGCTCTGCCTCCCGAGTGCTGGGATTAAAGGCGTGTGCCACTACCACCTGGCTCTGTTTTATTTTTAAAAAGAATTCCATTCTTATCTTTTAACTACCTGTATAGGAAGGCATATGTGCACATGAGTGCGCGTATCCATGGAGACCAGAAGCGCTGGATCTCCTGGAACTGGATTACCTGTTATGGACGCTGGAAATCAGACTCGAGTCCTCAGCAAGAGCAGTGTGCAGTTCTAACTGTTGTACCCCTCTCCAGCCCCCAGGCTCTATTGGTTAATTTGCAGTGGTAGGGATCAAACCTAGGGCCTCACTCGTCTAGACTAAGCTTTGTCACGGAGGCTACAGCGCAACCCAGTCTCTTCTTAGAGGTATCCATGAAATAAGTATCTTCTAAAAACAAAGAAAAATGAAGGTGACAATTAAGCACCTAATGTCTAGCAGACACTATATTAGGTATCTCACTCACGTTAGGACATTTGGAGGGAGACTTGACTGGACTGAGTGAGACACCAATTGTATGTACATGTACCATCATGTCATGTGTCTTCTGGGACTCATTTTCATGTGTCAGGGTAACTGTAGGAAGCCTTCCCTCCGTATTCCCTCCTGCCCATCCTCCCAAAGATGGCAGGCTGGCTCCTTACCTCGGGCTGAGCCAGCTGCAGTTGGCTATGATTAATGGCCTCTATTAACAGCAAGTTGTAAACCGATCAGGTACCCAGTGCCCATGAAGATCTCACCTCCCCAAATCCCTTACCACCTAGTGATGACTCTTTAACTCCCAAGGCCCCTGCCTTTCCCAACTTGAGAAACATGGGCTAGGGAATGGCTTTACTAGAGAAATTCAAAATGGTTTGGAAGTAGGAAACAAATCTATAGGAGAAAGTCCAAAATCCTAAAATTGGTTTCAGTGGGGGTAGCACTTTAGGGAGCCAGAATGGAGGTGCAGGTCAGGGAAGCCGACTTGTAACAACCTCAAGAAAAAAAAAAAAAAGTCAGGGCTGCCTCTGGCCACCAGCTGCCTGGACTTGGCAAATCACCTCCCTTCTCTGGGCCCCATTTTCCCTATTAAGTGAGCAGCTCAAGACAGTTCCCAAACTCCTGCTGTAATCAGCAGAGTCAACAATGGCTCTGGTCACCGGGATCCTTATGAAAATGACTATTAAGGTCTCACTCTGTCCCTGCCTGTGAGCAGGGACTCCACCTGATCAATCACCCCACCCTTCCCAAACTGCTACCAGCATCTGCCCGAGTAATTAGTCCGGTCCCCTTCTGGCCAATTATAACCGATTTTAAAAACCAAACCACAATTTCTTGGGGGAGCATCCAGAGGAGGATGTGAGACTCTCAGTCCAGAGAAACCCATAACTTTCTAAAGACCGCCCTCTCCCCCTTATCCCACAGAGTAAGGTGATACCTAGGCGGCAGCTTAACCCATGTGAACAGATGAGAAAACAGCCCCACAAAGACACCTTGGAGAGTGAGTGGCAGTTTGGAGAGATCAGGATTAGTGAGTCTGGGTGGGCCTCTGGTCTCCCAATGCTCCCCAGAATGCGAGCTGAAAGCCTTTAAAGCCAAGAGACCTAGCCAGCTATGAATGCAATCTGAGGTAGGTAATCTCTGCGTGTGAAGTGATTATGTGTAAAAACAGCGGATTAGTGTGTCCGTGCTGCTATGTCTCCTGGGATCAGCAGGACCCATCCTCCCACCCTGTCCCAGGACACAGAGCGGCGACCTCCGGGTGCAGTGCTAGGCCGCCAGCGCACTGGGCTGTAGGTCCCCAGCCGACTTTCCGCAGCGACCACAGCTTCTTGCCTTCTGGGCAGGGACACTGAGGGCTGAGGTCCTGACCTGGGGGCCCTCGCACCCCTACAGCAGGAAAACACAGAGGCTCTGCCCCCGGATCCCTTCTCAGAAATCCTTCCAGGCTCTGGGAAAGGCCAGGAGCAGTGGGCAGCCGGCTGCAGGGCAGACGCCTGGGAGATGTGTCACATTTTTCTCCGGGTTAATTACCTCAGCCTGGGAATCTGAGCCGTATCTGTCTCGGGCACAACAAGCCTTGTCGCCTGGTGGGAGAATCTTAATCTTTCTCAGGTGACAGCTGCTGGCTTGGGACAGAAATGTCCTTAATTCTGGGGGCGCCACCTGTCCCACAAGGCTGCAAACGTCTAGATCTGAGGTGGAGCCTCGCGGAATATGGTGACTGGGATTGGATAGATGGAATGTCAAGTCACCTGCAGGCGGGGCTAGGGTGGGACTTGGCCTGAACGGAATTCCCCCCTGGAGAGCCCCACCCTCGGTAGCCCTGAAGCACACACAGCACTTGCCCTTTGAGTCTACTTGGGCAAATATTTAACCTTTCCATTTTTGCAGTGGCTTGTGAATCTGGGTGTCTAGCAGAGTTTGACACATAATAGGCTCCCGATACCTGTTTGTTGAATGTGTAAGTCCATCAGCTTGTCTGTCTCCTAGGGAAGTGCTGTTCCCAGACTAGTAGGTATTTCATCACACAGTTATGACATGTCGTGTGTGCTGCTAAGCATCCAGATGGATGTGTTTATCACTTTTAAAGATAAGTTAGAAGAGATCGACATTATTTCTAACCAGCATAATAACTTGAGTTGGTATAGTGGTAGAGCCTACAGTACCAGCTAGTTGGAATTTTGAGACAGTAAGATTGCTTGAATCCAGGATTTTGGAGCTAGCCTGGGCAACATAGTGATAGTCATCTCTTAAAAAACAAACCCAAGCCGGGTGGTGGTGGCGCACGCCTTTAATCCCAGCACTCGGGAGGCAGAGCCAGGTGGATCTTTGTGAGTTCGAGGCCAGCCTGGTCTACAGAGCAAGATCCAGGAAAAGGCGCAAAGCTACACAGAGAAACTCTGTCTCGAAAAACAAACAAACAAAAACAACAACAACAAAAAAAAACCAAATACAACAACTGTCTTCCAAGTGGGAGAGAAAAAGGTGGAAGACGGGGGGGGACAGTGGTTTTTTGTTTCTTCTGCTGCTAAAAACAGTTTCTGATGTCAACTTGAGAGACGACCTTGGGCCTATCAAGGTGCCCTGATCATCTTTCTGCTAACAACAGGCATGAGACCAAGTCCAGTGTATGCCACTGCCTCTCTCCTAGACTTTGCATTCTTAGTAGGGATGCGGAGGCAACCATCACTGCCGATATACCCCTGAGGAACGCCATGGGAGAGTGCTCTCATCTGCCCTCTTCATGCCTAGTTCCTTGGCCATTTCTTACACTATATGAATTTCACTTCCTTTCTGAGTTTAACTGTTCAGTTACTGTTGCATAGCACTGAAGCATCCTGACTGTGGGAGTCACAGCCATTCATCCCTGCTTTAGACAACCTGGTAAACATCCTTCCTGGTACTAAACTGAAAGAATTCTGTGTGTATCTCCTTTAGGCACCAGGTACTACAAGCCCTATCCCTCTTCCATGGGACATCCCTTCAGATGGTTCAAGATGGCTGTCATTCTCCCAGATTCTCATATAGGGTTCAAGGTTCTCATTGCACTGGCGGCCAGTGTTGTTTAAGTGCATTCTTTAAGTGTTTTTCATGGCACGTGTCCCTAAATGGAACACAACACCCAGTTATATGGGTGTATTATTTAATCCAGATCAGGGGTTTTCAACATGTGAGTTGAGACCCTATTGGGGACTAAAGGGATCCAGCCCCTCGACAGTCCTCTCCCAGGGTCCGGGAAGAATCTACAACCAGCTGATAATTTAATCTTGATGAAAAAAAATTAATCTATGTACACGAAACTCCTTAGTCCATACACTTTATTCTTCTGAGTCAGTTCTCTCTCCACACAGCTTCTATTCTGCTCTCATGCCTAGCTCCTTTCTTGCCTGATTTCTCTCTCCATTTATCTGCTGTCCCCTCTAAGTTCTATCTTAATTCCTTTATCTTAGTTCTGCCCCATCTGGGTTCTCATCCATCTAGCTATTTCCCATATCAGCTCCTCCCCCATCTCCTTCTCTCTCATCTTGTTCTTCCTCATCTTGTTCTTCCCCATCTGGCTCTTCCTCATCTCCCCTCTCATTCCTCTGGTACTCTCTTTTAGCCCTTCAGTCTAGTTCTTCCCATCTCGTTTGTTCCTCTTCAGTTCTTACCCACCTAGTTCTTCCGTTCTCTTTTCTCTTCTCTGTCTCGTCTTCAAGTTCTCTCTTCAAAAATCCTCCTCTCTTTCCTTCTACCTCTCAGTTCTCCCCAAGTCTCTCAGGAATCCAGTTATAAACCCAAGCAATAGCAAGCCTCTCACAGAGCAAGGGTCATAAAGGCAGGTAAGAATTTTCCTCAGGCGGTGACCACCAGGCTTTCTTTTATAACCCAAAAGGGGAATGGTAAAGGAGGAGGTCAATAGGAGGGTCTCACCCTAAATTGCACAAGAAATAAAGCTATCCTCCTGACCTAGGAGACAGGTGTTATTTTGTTTGGCCTTGGATGCTTAAGTCTGTTCTTAGAGAATACAGAGGTATCTCTGATAAGGTACTCTTATCCCTCCAGGGATGGACCTGGCTGGATGCTGCCAATGACGATAATTACAGGGAGGCTTGAACTGGGGTTCTGGCTGTGCATAGCTGTCAATGCAGAAGGTTATCTGAACATTCCTTTAGTAGAGGGGAAATGGTGCCCAATAAATGATGGAAAAGCTACAACAGCACACAAGAAACTCATAGCAGGAAACGGCTGATAATCAAAAGCCAAATGTCACCAAGGCTCCTTGAGCCTCAGCTTGACCTCTGGAAGTCCCTTGGCTTCTTCCAGGTATTAGCTTTGTGATAATCAGCTGAAATCCTACTTTGTATATTTTTGTGGCTTGTAGCAAGACCCCTTTGCTGAGGGGGTCGAGCAATCCTTTCACAGGGGTCACCCAAGACCACTGGAAAACACAGATGTTTACACTACAACTCACAATGGTAGCAAAAGTACAGTTAGGAAGTAGCAACGAAAATAATTTTGTGGTTGAGGGGATCATCACAGCATGAGGAACTCTGTATTAAAGGGTCGCAGTATTAGGAAGGTTGAGAACCACTGTGCTAGACAGAATTTATTTTAATTTAAAATAGAGTTATTAGGCTCTAGGCTTTGTTAGGTAACCCCAAGGTCAAATGAGCTGGTTCACTTGCTCAGTCACGTTACACTGTACTATCCACTAATACATCCCCAATTACTCATCTCTCATCGTTTGGATTTATCTAAATGGGAAATAGACTCAGCCTCATTTCAAACATGCAGGAAGTTTTTTGGATCCAATGTTCCTTTTTCCTGTATTCTTCTTCTTCTTTTTCTTTCTTTCTTTTTCTTTTTCTTTTTTTTTTTTTTTTTGAGACAGGGTTT
>CABHPH010106940.1:0-65274 GCA_902168325.1 Peromyscus nudipes
TCTCTCTCTCTCTCTCTCTCTCTCTCTCTCTCTCTCTCTTTCTTCCTTTTCTGTACAACATCGGCAATTCCAGGCAATATAGAAAGGATGCAGATGACTGGGTTAAAAAACTAGAGCCAGGCAGCCTGGCAGTGGTGGCGCATGCCTTTAATCCCAGCATATGGGAGGCAGAGGCAGACAGATCTCTGTGAGTTCAAGGCCAGCCTGGTCTTCAGAGTGAGATCCAGGACAGGCTCCAAAGCTACACAGAGAAACCCTGTCTCGAAAGAAAAAAAGAAAACCTGGAGCCAGGCTTTGCACTATGCCTATGATGAAAGTGACTGCATTGCTTCATGCATGCTTTTCCAGTGTTGGCATCGTGTTGACGTAGGTTGATTTCAAGATCCTCTCTCTCTCTCTCTCTCTCTCTCTCTCTCTCTCTCTCTCTCTCTCCTCTTTCTCTTTCTTTCTCCTATGTCTCTGTGTGTGTGTGTGTGTGTGTGTGTGTTCACATGTAGAAAGGCAAGCATGTGCTTCCCACAGCATGCATGTGCAGCTTAGAGGACAACCCCAGGGTCAGTCCTAAACTTTCACCTTGCTTAGGACACTTACTCTCCACACAGATTCACCACCCTTAGCTGCCAGGGTTTGCCAGGCTCACAGTACTGCATCTGGCCTCGTATGTGTTCTGGATATCCAAAGCCTGGTCCTCATGATTGCAGTGTAAGCACAACCCCCAACCCCACCCCCACACCCACCCCCACACCCACCCCCACACCCACACCCACACCCACACCCACACCCACCCCCACACCCCACAGCTTGGCTTTTGATCTGAGCACAATCAGAAGCACACATACTTCCCTGCTTCCTTAGTAACCTAAAACACTCACCTTTGGTTAAAGTTGGGGAAAACTGATCCAAGTAAATGGTTTTCAGAGAGAATGAGAAAACTCTCTTATAGGCATCCCCACCTCCATTCCATTTCTTCCTGATTGTTATTTAACACCTACAGTGACTTTCCCAGCATTTAACCTAACAATGCTTTTAAAGATTTAATATTACTCTATTTTTTCCTCAAACGATATTTGCATAAGCCATAATTAAGTTTTTGGAGTCTTACAAAAAAAAAAAACCCATTGAAAGGAAGAAAGCAGCGAAGCAAACATTATAAATTGGAAGAGCTAATCACATGAAAAACTACAATAGTTCCCAAAACGTAAAGTCAAAATTTACTCGTATTTCCTGAATGTTATGACTATTAATATTTTAAGATCTATTTATGCAAAGATACATCGTGGCTTTCTAATTTGCTCTTTTGTTCAAAGCGATTTTTTAACTACTAAAATCTTGTAACCTGATATCATAATCAAGCCAGTGAACTCTTAAACTGAAGGCAGGTTCCCTGTAAAATGCCTCATTCTCAAATGCAGGGAGGTGGAAAAGATATTTCTCCTAACATGGGTGGTATTGATTGTTTAGGGGGGCACAGTGCCCCTAGGATCTGGGAAACCAAAGTGTAATGTCTTTTAACAACAGGAGCCATTTGAAAAGATGGCCATCCATCATTGTTATTTTAACTCTACCAGAAATTTTCTATCTTGTACTGTACAATACATTCCATTGCGCTACCATTCAGTATCTATCTTGTTTATGTCCTTGGAGATTTTACAAACTCTTAAAGACGGAAAATTGTGTATGTTAGGCTGCACCAGACAGACACAGAGTGCTGGCAATTCATGTCACATGAGGTTGGTAAGCAATGGTGAGACACCATGCATCTTTCAGCAATGCTTTCTGCAGTCAATCCTCTGTGATTGGAATGGGTTTTCTTTTCTTTTGTGCTGGTCTTTCTGGTGTTTCTGGATGATTAAAACAGAGAGAGGTTAGAGCTGCATGAGCTCCAGAAAAATACAAATATGTAAATAACAAAGGAGAACTACAGAGGCTGAGGCAGGATCATTGCCCTCGGAAGTGATCTCATTAAAGTCCTACAGACAGGACATTTTCTCAGAACTTTGAAGCAAAAAAAAAAAAAGTGTTAATGGCTTCTTTTAGAAGGTAACAATAATTTTAAACATTTATACAACCTAGTGATAACATGACAGGAACTTTAAATTAAGTCATTACATGCTTCTAAACTAAGCATTGTGTGCCAAGCTCGGATGGGAATTGTCCTGTAGACATCTCTTTTCTTTCTTTTTTTTCTTTTTTCTTTTATCAACTTAACAAATGTTTGTTTTCAATTTGTGTTTGACAATGGAATTAATAAACTCTTTTACCTAGTTAGGATTTATGAAAAGTGTCCCTCATTTATAGGATTTGTCATTTGCATGATGGTAAGACAGGGGCATTTTCATGCCTGCCTTTCAAACTCCTCCATTCTAATTTTCATGGTAATAGTAAGTGCACTTACCAACAATGGTCCATTGATCCTACCTGCCCTGAAGCAACTGGACAATTGTTAGCCATAGAAGCCACAAAACAGATAAGAGAATCGACCATTAGTGGAAAAGCGCTGTCTATAATGGTTTCAGTAATAATTAATATGCAAGATAGCTAGCCCTGTCACACATCATTTCAGACTGGAATTGCATCTGTCAGTCCAAATCCTGACTCCATTCGAGGCATCCAGCACTGAATCTAGTTAGACAGTTAACTGAATTAAAACAAAAATCTACAGATGCATGATAAATGCACAGGATGCTATGTCACACATGAATGACTCCTGTACAGGCCAAATGACAGATGTATTTCCGCGACTCCAGGCCAGGCTCCAGCACAAACCACTCTTCATTTATCAATAATTGGGCCTTAATTTCATTTGGCAGTGATGGAGCCTCATGCCCAGCTTCCTCTCCAATAGAGGAACACTAATTAGACTTTTTTTAAAGGGGTGGGGTGGGGTGGGTATCAGTCTTTGGACTTTATTTCAAACAGTCAACCATAATCAAAGTTAGAGTTTGTCCTTGGGAAGAGAAGGTCTGCTTTGCCTACAGTTTACTGTCAGTGATAATATAGTTCAGTGGGAGCCCCTCAAGTACTGATGCTCCATTTCCAAATGATGACGTGCCAAGGGAGGAAATGATGAAGGAAGGGACTGTGGTGATAAACACTGCTCAGAAAGCATTTGTTCTTCTTATTCTTCACGGGCTTTGCCTTTTAGGTTAGCGAGTATGTGTGTGTGTGTGTGTGTGTGTGTGTGAGAGAGAGAGAGAGAGAGAGAGAGAAACAGAGATAAAGACAGAGACAGAGAGACAGAGATAGAGACAGAGTGAGGCTCACAAACACCATAGACAGATGGGTTGGCAATAAAAACAATTATCGAATTCTTAAAATTTTAATGTCAGTGAGAAAAAAAACGATTAGGATTATTTTCTTGGGCCATCATATGAATTTTCTGAGGATTCTATTGCAGTTACTAATATTGTAGGTGAATTCATTATCATAATACAATAATTGATTAGATCCTAAAGTCTTAGTGTTCCACACTCCCATACAAGTATGATGAGCTCCCCCATCAAAGGGGTCTTAGCTATATATATACCAGAATAAGCCAAAACTACTGTGGATCTTAAAAACCAGTTCCCAGAATTATGATGACGACAACAACAACAACAAATTGACGCTCATATAAATATCTATATATTGGTCACTTTCTTCCTTATACTAAGGGGATTCATATCCTATCCTGATGCTTGCAGCCAACAAGATGACAACTGGTATGGTAGATTGTGTTCTATACCATCTTCAAGTCAGACTAAGACATGGTAGCCATTGCTCATGGGGGCTGACAACTAGCTCTGCTTTTCAAGTTCTCTGGGGTTATTCGTTTCTTTCTTTCTTTTTTTCTTCCTTCCTTCCTTCCTTCCTTCCTTCCTTCCTTCCTTCCTTCCTTCCTTCTTTCTTTCTTTCTTTCTTTCTTTCTTTCTTTCTTTTTCTTGCTCTTCTTTCCAATCATACCCTACAAGGCATGACAAAGGAGGGCTCTGCTCCACTCTTCCTTCACCTCCTACTCACAGGCTTTATGTGTGCAGGCAGTCCAGTTGATCTTGCTGGCGATGATGCTGTCCCCAGCTGCTCACACTCCCTTTGAAATCACATTCATTATTCTTCATTGGCATAGGTGGAGGTGGTGGTGCTGTCCTGAGGACTGACTGCAAGGCCCAGATGATCAGTTGAAGTTGGCTGCCTGATCCAATATACAGCATAATTGAGGGGGACTAGGAGCGTAATCCATTCCTGTTTCACCCCAGTAACTATGCCAAATTCAACAGAGAGCTCTCCATATGGTCTAACACAAGTGAGGTAATGTGTACATTATGCCATAATAAATGAAGTCTCATAGGTTTCAATGGCTCATAGTAGCTATCAGGAATTTTTCCTAGCAACTCATGGGAAACTGAGCAGCACGCCATAAATGGGAAAGCCATAAATAATTCCACAGCTCAGCCACCAGGGCTGTGGTGGAATGCTGTGCTTGCATTATCAACTCTAAACACTGGCACGCATGTGAGCATGTCTGCCATTTTGTAAGCACTGAAGGACTGGCAGTTATTTGGGAAAGATCTGAAGGCTGAAGGAGCTGTGAAGATTCTAGTCTGGATACAATACAGCTTAAAATTCCAGGGTAACAGGGTCTGTGAAGACTGTTGGCACTTGTACTTCTTAGGCGGTATTTGATGAGCAAGGTAAAGCAAAGTGTTCATGGGGTAGATACTATCCATTGACTTTCTCGATTGATGCCACATGACTTGGTGATGGGTCAATGGAATGTGAGTGGGATTGCCACCCAATAACTCTCAGCATGATTGTCCCTTGTTCCCAACACCATGAGACCAACCCAGATAGGGGCCACTTCAGTAGTCTGCATCCCAGAGTGAAGACAAGCTACAGCTAATGTATTATGAACATGGAACCTGGGATGTACTGAGCTGTTCTTGTCAGATATGAAGATGTGTAGATCATTTATTATTTAAATAACAATTTAATAAATAATTTAAGGTGATTGGTAGAACTCACATTTAAGATTGTATGAGCTACTTAATTATGACTGCATTAGCTGACCATGGTGATCTGTCCATGTAAACAAATAATGTTAAGCAGAGTGCTTGGCAGTGACATGCTCACTTCTGCTCCCTGAACTTTCCCTTCTACTTGCACAGGATGTTTTTAATTAACCCACAGAAGTTTGCAACCAGTGTGTTTCCACTATTGCTTTCCCCACGGAAGTGCTACTCACGTGTGCCTCTTCTCCTACCCATGTGCCTTATGTATGCTTCTTACACTTGCTTAGCAGTTCCTCCCTACTTTGGGTCCTATAAGGAACAGATTCAGAGACCTAACGTGAAGTATTTCATGGCTTACTGTTTCAAATTAGAGTATGTTAACAGTGCGCCTTGTCAATGATACTGCCTTGTGCTCTAAGTGCGTGTTGAAGTCCTAACCCAAAGTGGTGGCATCAAGATGCGGTTGGCGCATGTGGGAGGTAAAACACTGTATTAGTCAGCATTCTCCAGTGGAACAGAACCAATGGGATGAATATGTATATACGTATGCATGCGTGCATGAATGTATAAAAGAATTTATCGAGTCAGCTTTAAAATAGTAACAACAGCAGACTCACACCTGAGAGTTGAGAAGCTGGTATTTACTTGGTCCTTGAAGCAGAGTGTCTCAGAGGTTAGAGTAGTCCTACAATGGCTGTCTCTCACTGGGGATTGTGGAGGTGACAAGTAGTCTCTCAATCCACAAGGCTGAGTGCTTCAGCTGACCAGTCTCGCCCTGGAAGTCCAGAAGGTTCCTAGAGAGCTGCTGATCTTTATTTTGAAATGATGACAAGGAAACACTGGATCTGATATCAGCGAAGGGACCAGGAGCAGCATCAGGACAATTATACTCAGGGGGAGAACCAAGCAAGAGGGAAGACGGCCTTCTTTCTACCATACCCCTTTTTATCTAGACTGCAACAGGAAGGTGCTGTCCACTATCCAGATGGATCTTCCTGCATCAATCAAGGCAACCAGGACACTTCTTCATCCAGGACTACCTTCTCAGATGATTCTAATTTCTGGCAAGTTGACATTAAAACCAACCGTGATAAGTATTAGCACCCTGTAGAGTTCATGAATTATGGAAAGGTTCCACAGTTGCTTTTCCGTCATAGTGAGGCACCACCTGTGAAAATCTTATCAGATACTTAAATACCACAGCACCTTGGTCATACCTATATGAGCCTCCAGAACTGTCTGTTGCTCATCAATGACCCTGTCTAAGGTATTTTGTTACAGCACCCCAAATAAGCCAAGGCAGTCAAATTGAATATATAATTTGTCATGTTCAGAAGAGATTAAGTTGGTTTTCCTAAATCCCATTTGGTGCACACCTATCATGTATATGTATAGATAGATAGATAGATAGATAGATAGATAGATAGATAGATAGAAGTTTATAGAACTTAGGATGGAGTCCAGCGTGCTACAAAATTGGCTAAGGATTTGTAGGAAAACAAACAAACACCATTTAAGGTTCTCTGTGAAGATGAATGCAAGCAATCAACACCTGTATGAACAGATGGGGCAGAGGGATGAAGATAAGGTCTGAATAAACAAACAAACAAACAAGCAAACAAACAAATAATTAAAACTAGAAAGCCAGATTTCAGAAGTTGACCAGGAAAAAGAGCCAGGAGAGGTCCCGGGCTTCTCCAGCCTGGCCCTAGGACATTCACTGTGTAGTGTACTCGTGAGTGTGCTCTTGAGTATAGAAGTTTCTGTTGAGAACATAAAGCCAGGGCTGAAAAGATGGCTCAGCCATTAAGACTGGTTACTGTTCTTGCATAGGTTCTGCATGTGGGTCCCAGTACCCACATGGCAGTTTCCAACTGCCTGTAATTCCAGCTCTGAGAAGTCCAAAGGCTCCTGCATGCTCAGGACACTGGGTCATGGATAGTGGCTATAATTGTGGTCATTTTCTCCTAAAGATGAGCCTGGCAAGCTCAACCTAGGCTTCAGTCCTCTGCTACATGGGTGCTCTGTGGAGAGATGCCTATTAGGGCTTAGTCTTTCTTGTTTTGCACATAGCAAACTGAGGAAAATCAGAAGAAAATGAATTGAAGTTTTCCTTAAGCTCAATTAATTGGGTGTGTGTCTGTGAGTTTCCCCTTCTATGTTTGTATTTATCTTTCTCTTAAGAATCAGTAATGGCAGTATTCACTTATATCCTCTAATATCCTTATTTGATAAAACAAAAAGTAGCATAAACAAGTAAGTTTATTTTAAAAAAAATCATTCAGCGGCATGTGAAACCTAAGCCATTGGTCCACACTCTCCCAGGATTTAAGTAGATCATTTTCCTGGCCATGGGGCAGCTGAAAGGGCTTCAGAGTTCTGCTGCCTCTACAAACCCACTGACGTGCAGGGAACTCTACTTCTCTCTCTTTCCTTTCTGTTCTGAAACTCTCTCATGGTTGGGGAGATACTGAGCTTGTTTTATCCGACCCTTCAAGGATGCGGAGAAGGCATGTTTTCCTCTATAGGTTTTGAAAATGCTCTCATGGCTTTTCTAATGAGGCGATATATTGATAGAGGGTTCTGAACTTTGTGAAGAGGAGTTGTCTGTGTTTGGGGATCATCTCACCTTTAACAAAGGCAGGCCAGTCCACGGATAGGTGCCAACTTTATAGGGTTCTCTTTAGTCTCTGTTTTTATTCACCTCTTGTATTTTCTTTCTTTCTTTCTTTCTTTCTTTTTTTTAAAGGAAAGATTATATTCTTGGTTTGCCAGGATCTAGACTATTCACAACTCCGTAAGCAAATCTGTGCTGGTTAAGAGTCACCATGTTAACAACAGAAAATCAACGTGGCTACCTGTAAACAAAGGGAACTTACTGGAAACCCAGGATATAAGGTGCAAAACCAAAACGGTTCATAGAGGAAAAAAAGGATTTGGGAAGATAAGCGTGGTTCTGGAGTCCAAATGGCAAGAACTGACTGATAGTCTTTGCAGCGTGTCAAGCCTGGAATGAATCCGTTTTAATTTTTTGTGTTTGTTTGTTTTGTTTTTTAATTCTTGTCTTGTTCAATATTCAGACTTCAAACCTTATGTCTTTTGTCCATTGGTGGCCTGAGACAAGCAGGACATTTTGAATGACAGATTTACCAGGACTGTAGACAATGGGGGGGGATGGGAAGTCTCCAAAAGGAGGTCGGGGATTGCCACCAGAGACTAAAGAGTGGACTCTGGATGACATTAACCTTCAAAGGCATCTTTCTTCACTGCTTTGTACACTCAGACCCCCCACATCTTCCCAGTCCAAACAGATCCAGAACCAAATGCTCCACTAGCCATGAACTCAGAAAGTCATGTGGGCCAAGGAGCCTTTACCATTTCCACAGGAGTGTCATTTTAACTTTAAAAATCATTCCACAAAGCAAAAGGCCAACTCTGTCTTGGAGGAAGCACAATTCTTTACGGTAGGTACAGTCGCCTTAGGTTTTCCAATGAGGGCATGAGATAGACTGACAACCTTAAACAAGTCTTTGAATGTGAAATGAAAAAAAAAAACATAAAATAAAACCTGGCATCTCATTTTATTATCATCTCCAAATCAAAATCAAGCGGAGGATTTTTGCTAGTCAAATAATTGTGACCAAGGTTCTTCAGGATGCTTACCCATTGAGCAGAGACAACCACCAGCACAGAGGGAAATAACACCCTTTGTGAGGATCCCTAGTGATACCTCACTGTTTAAGACAATATTCTAAATGTATCAAGTGTTGCCTGAGAACTAATATGCCATTTTGTTTCTCATGACTGAGCACTCTCCAATAGCCGACACCTGGTTCTACTTGTAATTGGCACAGAGGGTTTCTGAAGAAAATAGGAATCTGGGGCTGACAAAGTCTATGCCATCCTTTTGATTATTTAATAATCTTTTTGATGATTTAAGAACATTCATGGGGATGAAAAGATGGCTGAACAATTAAGGGCACTTACTGACCTTGTAGAAGACTTGAGTTGGTTGGGTTCCTAGCATGTAAAGCGGGCAGCTCAAAATGAATGGCTTTAACTCCAGCTTAAAGTGACTTAAGGCCTCTGGTCTCCTTGGGCACCTGCACTTAAATGCACACACACACAAACATTCTCTCTCTCTCTCTCTGTCTCTCTCTGTCTCTCTCTGTCTCTGTCTCTCTCTCTCTGTGTCTTTCTCTCTCTCTCTGTCTCTCTCTCTCTCTCTGTCTCTCTCTCTCTCTCTCACATACACACACACACACACACACACACACACACACACACGGTTAAAATAAAATACATATATAGGAAGAATATTTGCATCTCATATCATTCTATAATATTGTATTCACTGACATCAAATGCATAATCTTGATGAGGATTTGTGTGTGTGTGTGTGTGTGTGATAGCTTTTTTTTAAACTTGTTTTTGTATACATAGTCAATATAATTTTCAGCAAAGTAACTTTTTTTTCAAATTGCGAGGAGGAAAACAGCTTGTTAGAATTGGATGCATGATCTTACAAACAGGAGTAAGTGCCTCTTTAAATGTATTATAATGCAATGCGGTAATTGATAGACGAGCTGAGTGTTCTGCAGGAGATTAGTTCATAGTCACTATTCCTGGCTTAGGCTCCAAAAACGCTAAACAGAAGTTAAAGAATGGAGATAACCTTTGCCTTCTGTGCCCTTGGTAATCACCTGCTCTCTCTTGTATTGATTATCTCCCCATCCTGTCAGCACTTGGATGCCTTGTGCAAAAGACGGTCATGCTGACAAGCAGTAAGCAGCCAGGAAGGTAAGGCAGAGGGGTGTGAGCAGGAAGACTAGCCTTGCCCCTGTAATCGATTGTATTCCACTTAGGACTGTTCTCCAAGTGTGTTCTTTGAGCTTGGAGTGAGTTACTTGCAGTCTGCTCAGAAATAAGGAGTCATATGGAAAGGCTGATGCACACGGGGTGAAGATTCTCCGGGTGTTTTGTCTTGGACAGACAGTGGAACAGGAGAGGAAGGTTACTGTGTCTTTGCAGAGCTGGGGCCCTTCAGACTTTCACAGTCCTCCTTTCAAAGTCAACCCCCTTGTTAATCCAGAGTTTCAAAAAGTAACACAATTGTCAGATATATGAGAGTTAGGTCAAGCCTACTTAGTTAAGTCCCAGCTCCTTTACGACCTGATCCCATGAGAGGTGCTGGGCAAATGGCCCAAATTCCCGCAGCTTAAGTTTCTCTGCAGTGGGACTGTCAGGATTAAGTGAAACCATGTACCAGAAGCTTCTGGTGTACAGCAAGTGCTCCTTTGGTAGGTTTAAAATTAGCTACCATTTAATGCAAACCTGTATGTTCCAGGCATTCAGAAGGACTCATCCCAGATACCACTTAAGGAGAGTATTACTGCTCCCATTTAGTGCTGGAGATACTATATCCAGAGGAGACGAATAACTCAGAATTTGAATTCACACCTTTGGATTCCAAAGCCTATGTGCTTTCTCCTGAGTTTGGAGGTATTTTTTGTTCTTAAAGATCTAGAGCCATCCTGATAGCCCAGGGCCTGTGCATCCATACCAAAATGGATGGTGTCTGAAACAAAACTCAGATTCGGTATTCTCTAATGAGAAGAAAACCAAAGGTACATGAGCACATTCCCAGACCGTATGCTGGCATTTAAAGACTGTCTTTAAGGGACTCTTCCATGAAGCTGCAGGAAGGACCACTCTGTCTTTTCAGTATTCTCATCAATACCGAAAGCAGATACCACTTAACAGTTAAGTATATAACCTAATGATAACACCCGAGGCTCCAAAATCGAACCATGAAAGCAAACTGGAACCCTAGAAAACTATGTAAACTATCAAAATCTCAAAGCCATTCTCTTTGTCTCTTAGTAATAATCGCCTTCACAAGGTCATCCTTCTGGTGTGTGCACAGGCTATTTCCTCTTCTACAGTGCTACTATTATTTCAGTGATGCTTCTTAGAATCCCAGGAAACTCTTCAAGAAGAGAGAAGAAGGCTTATACATAGGCAATCTACTCTCTCTTCCCCCACTAATGGGTATGTTCTCTGACTTTGAGCAAGTCACACTCGTTGGGATCGTCATCTGTAAAGTAGGTCTGATAATTGCTAAGGTCCATTCCAGCTGTGAGATCCTATGAGCTACAGTAGCTGACAGGCACGACAAGGCAAGCCCTCGGGGCGGGGGTGGGGGGGTGTTCTGATGCAACAGGCAAGGCTATTCCTAATTCTTAGTCATCAGAGACAAATATGGAAGAATGAGCATCACCCTCTTTGTGGTCCATTTGCAGGCAGAATGACTGTACATTATGGTCTACAGCCCATAAAAGGTCTGCACATACGGAGAGGTACATGAATGGATACTGAGGATGCTGCTGCCGCTGCTGCCGCTGAGCATGATACCAACAGTGATGCTGATCCTGACTGTTGGTGACACAGTGAGGTGCTGAATCAAGGGTGCTTGATGAAAATGTTGCTGACATAGCTATTCTGTGATCCTCTCCATCTCTTTATTCACTCACTCGCTCACTGACTCACTCACTGACTCACTGACTCACTCACTGACTCATTGACTCACTCACTCACTCACTCACTGACTCACTCACTCACTCACTGACTCACTCACTCACTCACTCACTGACTCACTCACTGACTCACTCACTGACTCACTGACTCACTCACTCACTCACTGACTCACTCACTGACTCACTGACTCACTGACTCACTGACTCACTCACTCACTGACTCACTCACTCACTCACTGACTCACTCACTCACTGACTCACTGACTCACTCACTCACTCACTCACTGACTCACTCACTGACTCACTCACTCACTCACTCACTCACTCACTCACTCACTCACTCACTCACTCACTCACAGGGAGATAACCACATAGTTTAAGTCCTCACACGGGTTTATTCTGACTTCAGAAACTCAAGCACAACATAGTTTAAGTCCTCACATGGTTTTATTCTGTTTGACACATCTGAAATTTGGCACAAGTCTTGAAAACTGAACACCAGCAAAGTGCTATTTCGATACCCGTGTGACTCCTTGATGGCACAAGAAAGGGTCAATGATGCCCTTTTGCCCACCCCACCCCCACTTCTTACCTCCTCCAGACCTGATTCACCAGTTTCAGGGGGTGCTGTGTTTTGGATGATATTTAACTCTAACAATGTTTAAATAGTGATTTCTGGAAGGAAAGAGACAAGATCCTTGTTGTAAGGATCTCCCTCTCCAGAGGGAGAAAGTTTGAATTATCTTTAGGAAGGTTGTACTTTGACTCAGAGAAAATCATTTCATAGAGCTTTGGGATTACCAAAAGCGAACTGAAAGGTCTTCTTTTCCGTGTATACTATATAAATGATGGCTGTTTTGTTTAGTAGGTAGAATTGTATCTTGGTAGTTCTTAATTTTTTTGAAAAAGTTTATTTTCCAGATGTTAGTTTTATTCCTGGTAGACATGTACTGTTTTTCTTTTCTAAAGATTCATTTTTTAGTGGGCATTAGATAATGAGCATGGGTGCATTTCTTCACACACACACACACACACACACACACACACACACACACACACGCACACACACGGTATCCACATGGGGACACCTGAAGACAACCTCCACTGCTCTGTGGAACTCTATCTGCCTTGATTTGAGGCCCCAAATATCTCAGCTTTGGGTATGTATCGGTGTTGTGGATTCAATGGGATGTGCTAAAGGGAATATCCTAGATCAAAGTACACAAAGGATTAATTTAAAAAGGAAATAACAACTCAGCAAAACCCCGAATCTTGAAAGCAGTCTCTAGAGACCCTAAGAAATGCATGGCTAAGGGATCCTGTACACTCTCGTGTAAAGTATGATGGAATTTCAGTCTAAAGTGATCTAGGCATGAGAAAGTCTAATGTCACAGACATCTGGAGCAAGTAAATAATACTTGGAATCAGTTATTTCCTAACAATTCCATGCTAAGAAATAGACTATTACTTTTCACTCAGAGAGTTGTAGTTAAATTGATTCCATGTATTTTTTTGTCTCCACAATGAAAGTCCATTCACTTTAGAGATTGCATCACCTTTTCAAGATCCCTCACACAGTGCCTCTGGAGACAGAGAAAGAAGAAATCTTATTGTGTGTAAGTTTAGAGGCAAAGATTTTGAGTCCCTTCTCCTATACTAAACAAATCCAGACAATAATAAGAAAACCATTTTGTGTATGTATATGTGTGTGTGTGTATGCGTGTGTATGCATGTGTGTGTGTCTTGTGTGAATCATTGTATGTTCATGTTTGTGTGTGTGTGTCTTGTCCTACCAATCTTCACTTTGTTCCTTTGAGAGTATTTCCCTGACCCTGCAGCTGGGTTAGTGGCAAGCCAGTCCGTACAACCCTCCTGTCTCTGCCTCACATAGCTCTCAGATTACAGGTGCACACTGCTACAGAAGGCCTCTTATAGGAGCGCTGGGGAGTTGAACTCAGACCTTCTTGCTTGCAGAGCACTGAACTGTGACTTCCTGTCCCTAGAAAACAATTTCATAATTCATGCAAATCCCCTACTGTTCATTCTTGTTTCCATTGATAAACTCCAGAAAATATCTGCCATTAGTCTTACCATCTATTTGCAGCTAAATTACATTGCCTTTTCATCTATAGCAATGAAGTAAGTGGTCTCGGTGGTCCTGTACGTTTTCATAATTTCCCCATAATTCGTTGTTAAGCCAGTTTCTATGCTCTAACAGATATTAAGAAACTGTACAATTTTTGACACTGCAGTATAATTTATTAGCAAATCTCTTTTTTCAGACCTTTTAAAAAATAAAAAAAATAAACAACCAGCCAAATAAGTAGTGAACAAGCTGAGTCAGAAAGCTAATTCTCCCAAATATCTAGCCCTGTGAGGACTGCTGCTTATGTAACGTATTCAGCGTTCTCATAATAAATACATTAAACACATAAATTAGAAAATGCTCATTAGAAGTGCTGGTGACAACAATATTGCCTCGGATGCAAATAGCGTGATCTATTGCCACATAAACTCTAGCCTTGTATTCCAGTTAGGAGAAAAAGTCCTTACCTGTGTTCTTATTGATTCCCATTTGCTTATTAATTCTGGGAGGCTATCACTACTTACATAACTGTTAGGTAATGTGCTCGGTGACGTGGCACTCCTGCGTTCACAGCTATTCCTCTCCATAGCTGATTTTCCAAAGTGATGGCAAAGGAAAATTACCTTTAATCCCTTCTTTCCATGCCTTCAAAGTGTATGTAGTAAATAGAAATCATCATTTATTAAAAAGCTGCAATGTACCCGTGTGATCTACAAAGATTGTCTCAATCAATGGTCCTCCTTGAAGGGAGAATGTGGTTCTATTAAATGCTGTGGATGGATACAGGTGATCATCTTCTTAGTGGGCTCCCCTTCATGGTACCTCTGGACAGCAACCAGATCTGGGATGCTTTTCAATTTATACTACCAATGGAAAGTGTAAATGAAAACATCGTCTTGTACACCACGGGTCTGACTTAGTCCTAAGCCCAACAGTTATAACAATCTTATCCTCAAGGAAGACTCTCAGAAAAAGAGTTTCTCCTCAAAATAGAAAAACAGATTTTTGTATCTAGATTCATTCCGAGCTAAAGGTTCTTAGAGTGAAGTGGGAGGGTTTCAACTTGGAGCCCATTCCTGTTAACATGACTGTGTCGTGTTTTTAAGACAACTTTAGCAGAAATTCAGAGAGTTTCTTAGATAGCAACAATGGGATTTAGACAGTTTTGAAGACTTCTGAGTAAATTGATCAAACTCATATGGAATAAAACTTTCAAAAATGCACACAAGATTAAACAACCCATTCGGAGCAATTAAAAGTATTTTGGAAAAGAATCAGTGATGGTACTTTCAAGTCACCTGTCCAGCTTGCAGACTTTTAAAGCACTTTTGAAACTTGATAAAAGTTTTTCAAATTGGTAAAAACTCCTCTTTGTTGTACGGAAAACATTAGCTCTCTGACATCATGAACAGAACTCTTCTCAACAGATCATCAGCCAGGCTGATATTTGATAGCTGTTCTGAGGAATCCCAGGAAATACACAGATTTCTAGAGCATATTGGAAGCTGATGAGCATCAGGAAAGAGAGCTTCTGATCAGATTCTCTTGATCCTACCCACTGCTCCATAGAAGAAATTTGTTCAAAATGGATCTTTGACCTAAACATAAGTGTGAAATCTAGAACACTCTTAGAATGCAGGAAATCCTTTTTGACTTTGGATTAAATGATGGCAAGAGAAAAATAAGTAAGCTGAGTCAAATTTTAAGATCTTGTGCTTAAAGAGACACTAGTAAAAAAGTGAAAATATATTCCACTGAATAGGAAAAATATTTAGGCACTGTAAAATTTATCAGGGGCTCATGTCAAGCGTGTATAAAGAACACCATACAACAATGATTTTTTTTTTTTGGTTTTTTTCGAGACAGGGTTTCTCTGTGTAGCTTTGCGCCTTTCCTGGAGCTCACTTGGTAGCCCAGGCTGGCCTCGAACTCACAGAGATCCGCCTGCCTCTGCCTCCCGAGTGCTGGGATTAAAGGCGTGCGCCACCAATGCCCGGCACAATGATTCTTTTTTAAGTGTGGTGGTGCACACATTTATTCCCAGCAACTCTGGAGGCTGAGGAGGGGAGATCACTTGAGCCTAGGAGTTTGGTACTTGGTTGGCAGCATAGCAAGACATGGTCTTAAAAGAAGATTAAATAAGTAAAGGACTTGAATAGACACAGCTCCAAAAATTATGTACAAATGACAATAGCCCTACGCAGTGGTGTTTACCATCATTAGTCACTAGAAGAATGTAAAGGAAAACCATAATCAAACAACATTTTGTTACTACTAAAAATTCTACAATGAAAACACAAATAGCAAGAGTTCACAGGAATGGAGAAGCAAGAGACTTCTCTGGATGGGAATACAAAACGATACAGTTACTTTGACATGTAGCATCGCAGCCCCCTAAAATAATTCACACAGTTATCATGAAGCAATTCCAAGACTGTATACACGTCTAAGAGTATTGGAAAATGTTTCTACATAAAAAGGTTCACAGAAGCATAACTTATAATGACCTCCAAATGGAAATTACCTAAATGCTAATCTACTAGGGAAGGGATCCATGTTACATGTCCCTCTCAAGTAATATTATGTATCAACAAAAAATAATGAAGTACTGATACACACTACTCTAAGGATAGATTTGGTAAACGTGATGCTAAATGAAAGAAGCTACATATTTTTAAAAATTCCATTTATATGAAATGCTCAGAATAGAAAGATCCACAAATGTGTGTGTGTGTGTGTGTGTGTGTGTGTAGCTAGCTAGCTAGCTAGATAAATATATGTATATAAATGGATGCACACACACATATATTTCTTTCTACTATATGTGGGAAGGGAAGGGAGAGTGAGAGGGTTTGCTTTATTGTTTACCTTACTCTACCAGTGGGCAGTAACTTGGATGGCTGAAACAACAGCAGTTTATCTCTCACAGTGTGGGGGCTAAGTAATCCAAGATCAAGGTTCTACCTGTTTTCTGACATTTGCTTTCTTTCTGCATTACAGGTGGTGTGGTAGTTTGAATGTGATTGGCCCCCATAAGCTCATAGAGAATGGCTCTATTAGGAGATGTGGCCTTGTTGAAGTAGGTCTGGCCTTGTTGGAGGAAATGTGTCACTGTGGGCTTGGGCTTTAAGGTCTCATATATGCTCAAGCCACACCCAGTGTCTCAGACCACTTTTTGTTGCCTGCGCAAGATGTAGATCTCACAGCTACCTCTCCAGCACCATGTCTGCCTGCACTCCACTGTGTTTCACCATAATGATAATGGACTGAATCTCTGAACTAGTAAGCCGCCCTAATTAAATGTGTTCCTTTATAAGAGTTGCCGGGGTCATGATGTCTCTTCACAACAATAGAAACCTTAACTAAGACAGATGGTCCCTTCTTGCCATGTGTTCACATGACTTTTCCTTGGAGCATGTGTATAGAGAGGAAGATCACTCTTTTCTTATAAGACCATGGATTATATTTGGTTTAGAACTTGTTCCTATGGTCTTGTTTAACCATGGTTATCTCCTAAAATATCAACTTCCAGTAACATCATACTGGGGATCTCAGTTCTTCAACATGAACTGGAGGAGCACAAATTTACAACCCACAAGATTCTTTTGAGGATGCTAAAGATTTTTTGAAGCTAGATAGTGGTAGCAATTGAATGATGTATACTGAAGTTACTGATTTTATATTCTAAATATTAAATCTTGTGATTTTGTAAATGATAAGCCTAATATTAAACAAACAAACAACAAAATCACAAGCAATTATTCTGTACTGTACATCAATGAGCGTGGAGGTTCAGCACATTAATCCAAAGAGCAACTTCTTACAACATTGCCTCCTCTCTTCTGAAATTATGGAATACAAAGCAGTCATGCTTGGGTTTTGGTGTCCATAAAGCACAAATATTAATGAGTGAACTGGCTGTTTGTTTTTTTTTTATTATAGTTTCTTTGACACTACCACCAGAGAACACTTGTTCCCGAGCAAGTGTGAAGGTTCAGTATTTTTAGCTTGTAATGACCTCAGATTTGTTCTGTACGTATTCCTGTTCCACCCATGTCTGTTAGCCATGGAGACTGGCTATGTACACACACTTAAATGAATTACATCAGAGAGAAATTTCTCTCTGAATTACATCAGAGAGAAACACTTTAGCAGCACTATCAGCAAGGAAAGAGCCTATTTAACATGGTGCCTTTGGAAGAACTGAAAGACCCCTATTAATTGGATATCCCATTGAGTAGTCCCAAAACTTTCCAAGTGGGTGCTACACCATGTGTCCTTGGCTATTTTTAGACTTATTTGATAGGTCACCGTTAAATCAAACAGTAGATTCTTAAGGAGAAATGTGAGTGAATCATGGTAATCAAGCCCAGCCAATGTATTGTGTACATCTGAATCCTTGACTCATATAAATGACCTAAGTTATGTGTAGGCTCTCTGTAATACTCACATCCCTGCTTTGATAACTCATCTAACACCACATGTTTGGGGCTTCTCCAAAGGGTGATGTCTTCATATAATGAGGAATTGGATTGAATCCATTACCTACTGGTAGCTAATGTTTGCAAATGAACTACGGCTAAATATACCATTTCAGCAACTAGTTACAGAGCAACCTAGGAGTTCACAAACTGTCGTCTTGTAGTTTTTGCCTCACACTGCTATCCTCATGGAGGTTGTCCTGACAGGAGCCATGGTAGAGTAGACTTTTGAAGGAGAAGCAGTTAGAATGTCAGAACATTGAGGGGAAGACATTGTGAATAAAAGAAAAGGAAAGAAAACAAAAACGGAAGTTGAGTGTACGTTAAGAAAAGCTGGAAGGCAAGAACGGGCTTAAGGAGATTGGAGACTACAGTGGGAGATGTTGTCGGTTAGATGAAGAGGACAAACGAAATTCTCGTTCAAAATGTGTTAGCACTTTGTAAAGAACAAGAAATCTGTTTTGTAATCAACAGAGTCCTTCAAGGATTTTGATAGGAAAATAGCACAATTGAAGGGTGCTTCGCCTCTTTCTCTGTTCTTTCTTTCTCTCTCTTTCCCTTTTCCTTTCTTCTTTCTTCCTCCCTCCCTCCTTCTCTCTCTCTCTCTCTCTTCCTTCCTTCCTTCCTTCCTTCTTTCCTTTCTTTCTTTCTTTCTTTCTTTCTTTCTTTCTTTCTTTCTTCTCTCTCTCTCTCTCTCTCTCTCTCTCTCTCTCTCTCTCTCTGTCTGCATGTGGATGTGGACAGTGCATGCATGTGAGTGTGCAGGTGCTCAAGCCTATGACACATACACTCAGAGCCAAACATCCTTCCACTGACCATCTACCTTTCACTGGAGCTAGACCATGTATCCAAGAATATTAAAACAGAATAAATTGTTCTTAAAAGGTTAAACAGTAAGTAAAAGGACACAAATTTGGATCCGTAGGAGAAATGAGTAGATCTGGGAAGAGTTGAGGGGTCACTATACACTGGATGAAACTCACTAAGAGTTAATATTTTTAAATGCAAATAGGAAAAATTTAAAGAGAGAATTTGGGAGAGAAAGCCAGCTCTGTTCTTGATGAACCATGCTTAAGGTACACAATTAACAGTGGAAAACAAATTCCTAGACTTCATCGATATGTTGCATTAGAAATACAAATTTGAGAACTGTTGATATCTGATTAAAGAAGATGATGGAATGTTAAAAATAGGTGAGTCCCAGGACATGTCAGTTTATTTTTATTTAAGAAATTTTCCCACTCATTTTACATACCAACCACAGATCTCCCTTCCATCCCTCTTCCTGCTCCCCTCTAGCTTCCCCCCCCCAACCTACCTTCGATCCCCTCCTCCAAAAGGGTAAGTCCTCCCTCCCATGGGGGACAGCAAAGCCCAGTACATTCAGTTGAGGCAGGACCAAGACCCTCCCCGCTACATCAAGACTGAGCAAGGTGTCTGACCATAGGTAATAGAATCCAGAAAGCTAGCTAATGCACCAGGGATACCTCCTGATCCCACTGCCAGGGGCCTTGAATAGACCAATCTACATAACTGTCTCCCATATCCAGTCCCATGCAGGTTCCACAGCTGTTGGTCTAAAGTTTTTGAGTTCCTGCAAGCTTGGTTCATATAATCCCTCTGCCCTCTCTTTGACTGGTCTCCGAGACCTTGGTCTGGTGCTTGGCTGTGGATCTCTGCATCTGCTTCCATCAATCACTTGAATGAAGGCTCTATGATGACAGTTAGGGTATTCACCAATCTGGTTACCAAGTTAGGCCAGTTCAAGCACTCTCTCCACTATTGCTAGTAATCTAAACTGGGGTCATCCTTGTGGATTGCTGGGAATTCTCCTAGCACCAGGTTTGAGTAGCCCTCTTATATACAAATGATAAATGAGTTGAGAAAGAAATCAGAGAAACATCACCCGTTACAATAGCCACAAATAATATAAGATACCTTGGGGTAACTCTAATCAAGCAAGTGAAAGACCTCTATGACAAGAACTTTAAGTCCTTGAAGAAAGAAGATATCAGAAAATAGAAAGATCTCCCATGCTTATGGATGGGTAGACAACTTAATAAAAATGGCAATCTTACTAAAAGCAATCTACAAATTCAGTGAAATTCCCATCAAAATCCCAACACAATTTTTCACAGAACTTGAAAGAACAATACTCAACTTTATATGGAAAAACAAAAAGCCTAGGATAGCTAAAATAATCCTTTACAATAAAGCAACTTCTGGAGGCATCACCATTCCTGACTTCAAGCTCTACTATACAGCTATAATAATAAAAACACCTTGGTATTGGCATAAAAAATGACATGTGGTCCAATGGAAACAAATTGAAGACCCTAACATTAACCCACACACCTATAAACACTTGGTTTTTGACAAAAAAAAAGCCAAAATTGCACAATGGAAAAAAGAAAGCATCTTCAACAAATGGTGCTGGCATAACTGAATGTCAACATGTAAATGATTTCAAATAGATCCATATCTATCACCATACACAAAACTCAAATCCAAGTGGATCAAAGACCTCAACATAAATCCAGTTACACTGAACCTGATAGAAGAGAAAGTAGAAAGTAGCCTAGAATACATCAGCACAGGAGATCACTTCCTAAATATAACACTAGTAGCACAGACACTGAGCACAACAATTAATAAATGGGACCTCTTGAAAATGAGAGGCTTCTGTAAGGCAAAGGACGCAGTAAATAAGACAAAACAACAACTTACAGAATGGGAAAAGATCTTTACCAACCCCACATCTGACAGAGGACTGATCTCCAAAATATGTAAAGAACTCAAGAAACTAGACATCAAAATACCAGACAATCCAATTAAAAAATGGGCTGTAGATCTAAACAGAGAATTCTCAACAGAAGAATCCCAAATGGCCGAAAAACATTTAAGGAATTGCTCAACATCCCTAGTCATCAGGGAAATGCATATCAAAATGACTCTGAGATAAGCTAATCTTTACACTTGTCAGAATGGCTAAGATCAAAATCACCGATGACAGCTTATGTTGGAGAGGATGTGGACCAGGGGGAACACTCCTCCACTGTTGGTGGGAATGCAAACTTGTACAGCTACTTTGAATTAGTATGGCAACTTTTCAGAAAATTGGAAATCAATCTCCCTCAAGACCCAATGATACCACTCTTAGACATATAGCCAACGGATGCTCAATCTTACCACAAGGACACTTGCTCAACTAAATTCATAGCAGCATTATTCATAATAGTGAGAACCTGAAACAACCTAGATGCCCTCAACCAAATAATGGACAAAGAAAATGTGGCACATATACACAATGGAGTACTACTCAGCTGTAAAAAACAATGACATCATGAAATTTGCAGGCAAATGGATGGAACTAGAAAATACCATCCTGAGGGAGGTAACCCAGACTCAGAAGGACAAACATGCTATGCACTCTGTGGTTGATATATTGTGCGCCCCAATAAACTTACCTGGGGGTCAGAGAACAGAACAGCCATAATATTAAACATAGAGGTTAGGCTGTAAGTAGCACATGCCTTTAATCCTAACATTCCAAAGGCAGAGATCCATCTGGATCTCTATGAGTTCAAAGCCACACTGGAAACAGCCAGGCATGGTGACTCATGCCTTTAATCCCAGGAAGTGATGGCAGAAAGCAGAAAGGTATATAAGGCATGAGGACCAGGAACTAGAGCTAGTTAAGCTTTTAGGCTTTTGAGTAGCAGTTCAGCTGAGATCCATTCGGATGAGGACACAGAGGCTCCCAGTCTGAGGAAACGGGATCAGCTGAGGAATTGACGAGATGAGGAAGCTATGACTTGTTCTGCTTCTCTGATCTTCCAGCGTTCACCCCAATCCTGGCTCTGAGTTTGTTTTTATTAATAAGACCCTTTAAGATTCATGCTACAGTACTCACTCATAAGTGGATACTAGATGTAAAGCAAAGGATAACCAGACTACAACCCACAGCTCCAGAGAAACTAGCTAACAAGGAGGACCCTAAGAGGGACACATGGATCGCCCTGGGAAGGGGAAATAGATGAGATCTCCATGAGTAAACTGGGGTGAGGGAGGGCAATAGAGGGGAGGGGATGAGAACATTAGGGAATGGGATGGCCAAGCTGTGGGAGGGACAGAGTAGGAGAGCAATGAAAGAGATATCTTGATAGAGGGAGACATTATGGGGTTGGAGACATGTCAGTTTTTAGGAAGACAGGTCAGAGAAATACCAGCAAAGGAGCAGAGAGCAGAAAATAGCACTAGACAGAAAGAAGCAAGGCAGGGATGCTTCAAAGCCCAGCAAACACAGAGTCCCAACTTAGTGAGTGTAGCTCACTCTTTCAGAAAATGAGAAGCTCGGCTAGATAAAGAAGTAAGCAGACAGGAAATGGTTGCCTTAATTTGTTTGACAGTTTGGTAAGTCAGTTCTCTGAAAAGATTTCCATATGTTGACAGACCTGGAGGGATAGGTTCGTTGCTCTGGAGGAAGGGTGCCCAGGGCTTGGTTGCCCTGGAGGAAGGGTTCTGAGAGTTGAGTTGCATGCCCATCCAGTTGAAAGGAAATGTCACACACAAGTCACACACCTTATGCGACAACGCAAGCATGTCAATGTATGATAAGTGCTACATGCATTATATCGATGAGGTTCATCATGATGGCCTCCAGGAACCAGAGGTTTCAGAAGTCACAAAGCACAGATGACCTTACCAAGGACCAGCTGTTTTCCCTCCTTGCCTCTCTCCAGTGTCTCATGGTGTCCCGCCCACCTCATCTTCCCCAGACTTACCTTCTCATGCGGTTTATAGTCACACTTACATGACAGTAGTATCGCCTGGGATAAAGGCTTGCTGGAAGAATAAAATAATTGGAAGTGAGTGGAGGAGTCAGTTAGTATTTGATGTATATTAGCCTGCTGTTTTTACTGTCGCGGCTCCAATCACTGTCTCTTCTGTAATGGTGTCAGACTCAGCAGAGCCACTGTACCCTTGACTCCCCAGGAGTGTTCCTGTGATGGATTGTGTGTCCTGGGAAGTATAGAGATGCTCCCCTCAAGGCTATTTTAAGAATTGTTCTTATAACATGGTTCATCAGGTATTAAACTAGGTAGAATAAATACAAGGGATTTTTCTTGCATGGACTTTTTTTCTTCGCTCGCTGTCAGCCTGCTGAAGAACATCATAAATCATCCTGACAGCTGTAGTGGCTGGTCCTGAGCGCTGCCAGAATGGAAAGTTAGGAAGTTATGTAAAATTCACAAAATATTTTCTCATTT
Source organism: Peromyscus nudipes (assembly GCA_902168325.1). NCBI lineage: Eukaryota > Metazoa > Chordata > Mammalia > Rodentia > Cricetidae > Peromyscus > Peromyscus nudipes. The sequence continues at coordinate 23,362 of CABHPH010106940.1, forward strand.
CTCCTGCATGCAATAATTGTATCCAGATTTACTAATGAGATATACCCTAGGGATGGAGAAGTAAGGGAAGATCAAGATTTCATGCACAAGGAGACAGAACTTTCCCTGGACGTTGGTGGGGCTGGGAAGTTGATGAACTAGGACATACCCACGTGGTCATAGACTACACTACTAGTCTATACGATCGAACATAATCCATCCTCAGCAGCACTGGATGAAACATTATAGAAGATTTCTCCTGTCACTACTCTTAGGATTCCCACATGAAATCTGCACTGGGTATTTCCCCCACTTGACAGAAAAATGGAAACACGTTTCTACAGTCGAGAACTAGAGCATCATCCTTTTTCCTCAGTCCTACATCATTGTTACCGATTTCTTAATTTGTGTAATCTCCCTCTTCTTTCATCAGAATGTGAAGACTGTAGAGTTTTTTTTTCCCGCATTCAAATACTTAAAAAAAAAATGGATGTGCAAGATGGCTCAGTGGGTAAAGGTACTTGTCTCCAAACCTGCTGAGCTGAGCTAAATTCTATCTCCTGGACCCACGAGAAGAATGAAAGAACCAACTCTCTCAGTTTGTCCTCTGACCTACACACACACACACACACACACACACACACACACGTAAGAAAAAAATTAAAACCCTAAAACAAGCTCACTAGGACATGAAGAGGACCTAGGATCTGCTCTAAGGTCTGTATGTTAAATGCATGAGGTACAGTTGACTGTACTTCCCCTATTAGGGCTGATAAAGCCCAGACCTGAAGAAGCTTCAGGTTTTCCCAGACAGTTGTTGCCTAGCCTTGAACTAATGCTTTTTCAAGGATTTCTTCACTTAATTTTTGTTGTAATGTTTATTTGTACTCTTTAGGTCAGAGGAGCTTTTTGCTATTATATCCTGCAGAGTCTATTTTTAATTATTATTTATTTATTGTGTATTTATGTATTTGTATGTGCACATGCCTGTGCATCACACACACATACTCATAGACACACACACACACACACACACACACGTGTGTGCACATATATAAATACATTCCATGAAACACATGTGTATCTTAGAGGACAACTTTCTGGAGTCACGTCTCTCTTTCCAACATGTAGGTCCTGGGGATTGAACTCAAGCTGTCATTCTTGGTAGTAAGTGCCTTTACCTACTGAACTAGTCCTGTATTCCTTTCTCTTCTTTCTTCCTCTAATATGAAGACTGCCAATTATTGATCACAGTGTGCTATGTACTCACCAAACAACACACACTTAGAATTGTGATGACAGTTTAAATAGGTATTTATACAGCTTGAGAACACACACACAAAGAGAATATATTCTAAAAACCTCTAATTAACTATGATAAAAATTATAAACAAGATCTCTGTGGAAGAGCAAATTTTTACAATGTTTATATTGAAAGGAGAGAAAGTAAAGAAACCTAAAATTAGGTAATGCTCATGAATTCACCACAGATTTTGAGAGGAAGTAAGGGGACAGCACTAGGGAGTGAATTTTTTAATACCTGCAGTGAACGAGGGTCAGGTATTCTAATGGAGGAAAGCATACAAATAGAGTCATGTTTAAAAATGGATTTAATTTCTTTACAAAAAAACAGTACTTTTCTTGCAATAAAAAAATAAAATTCAGCGATATTCTGCCAAAGATTCATTCAAAGCATAATAGCTTGGAAACATTGAAATCTAAGAAATCTTGATAAACTCCAAGCAGAATCTAGGAAAAAGAAAATTGGTATGGGAATGTCAGTTTTAGACAATCTGAAAAACCCATTGAGTTGGAATGATTGACCAACTTTATACTAATAGAACTTGCTGGAGTTAGAGCTACAGCTCAGTGGTCTTGTAGAAGATGCATATTTAGTTTTTAGCACCCACATGGTAGCTCACAACTGTCTGTAACTCCAGTTCCAGAGGAATCTTTGCTGATCTCTACAGGGACTTACAAGAATGTTATACAAACATATGTGTGCTTCCCCCCCCCCCACACACACACGTAAAGCAAATAAATTTTTGAGGTGCCCTAAAAACTCAATTATAACTACCTAACCTATCGTGTAGCTTCCTGAAAGAATAAATACATAAATAAGTGCTGTGGGATGTCTTTCTGTATGCTATGAATATGTGTGGCTCCTATTGGATAATAAATAAAGCTGTTTTGACCTACAGCAAGAAAGCTTATAGCCAGGTGGGAAATCCAAGTAGAGATACAGAAAGAAGAAAGATGGAGAGAAGAAAGATGCCAGCCAGCCATAAAAGGAGCAACAAGATGCCAGCAGACTGGTAACACCCAGCCATGTGGCAACATATAGATTAATAGGAATGGGTTAATTTAAAATCAAAGAGCTAGCTAGCAAGAAGCTGAAGCCATGAGCCATATAGTTTGTAATTAATATAAGCCTCTGAGTAATTATTTTATAAGTGGCTGGGACTGCAGGTGGGAGAGATTCATCCAGACTGCTGAGCAGGGCAGGACTAGAGAAATTTCCGTCTACAAATAAGTGCTCATACTAGTCATTATTAGTCATAACTCCCCTTTCTCCTTTCTCATGGAAAATTCTATCACTAAGGTGTTTGTCAGAGTCAGGCAGCTGTCTGATGTAGTACAGCATGTGGGATAAACTGGATCTACCTCAGTGACTGTGCCAGACAAGGCTCCACAGATTCATCCCCTCAGACCCGCCCCAGCATCAGGCTAGCTCCAGCTACCTCAAGACTGTGCTCTGTTCTAATTCCATTTCTGTTGCTGTGATAGACTACCCTGACAAAGGCAACTTGGGAAGAAAGAGGCAAAGGGTCTTTTCTCTTTTCTTTCTTTTTTGGCTTAAAATTCCAGGTCCAGTCTGTCATATGGGAGAATCCAAAGCAAGAACTTCAGTCTCTAGTCACTTCACATCCATAGCAAGATAAAAGGCAGAATGTGGATCCTTTCTTGCTTGTTAGTCTTCTTCCCTCTTACCTACTTCAGAAGTTCCTAAACTAGGGATTGGTGCTACCCACAGTGGACTGTGTCTTTCTACATCAATCAACAATCAAGACAATCCTCCATAGACATGCCCACAGGTCAACCTGATCTAGATAATTCCTCATTAAGGTGATTTTAGGTCATGGCAAACTGAAAGGTAAAAACTAACCATTGTAGATACATTTCTACAAAACCAAATTCCATGCTCCAGTTCCAGGTTGTCCTCATAGCCTCAGGCTCCAGTACAGCCAGAAGCACACTGGCAGAGAACAAAATAAATTTTCAGGCAAAACTGTTACAGGGGACAAAGAAAATGACTACATAATGATAAAGAGTTAACTCATTAATAGAATATAACACCTTTGACTATATATGGACCCAACATTGAGGCATGTAAATATATAAAGCTAAGGTGAACAGAATTGAATGGAGAAATAGACAGCAATACAATAGTAGAAGACTTCAATACCCCATACCTTATAATAGGTAGATCATTGAGACAGAAAACCAATAAGAAAACATTGGGTGGTGTCTTAGTCACTGTTCTATTGCTGTGAGGAGACACCATGACCAAGACGATGCTTATAAAAGAAAGTATTTAATTGGGGGGTTGCTTACAGTTTCAGAGGTCTAGTCCATTATCACTGTTGTGGGGAACATAGAGGTATGCACGGTACTGGAGCAGTAGATGAAAGCTACAGCCTGGTTGAAAGGTGGGGGAAGGGGCAGGGGGCGGGGGAGGGGAGCAGAGGGGGGGGGGGGTAGGGGGCGGGGGAGTGGGAGATGGCCTGGTGTGGGCTTTTGAAACCTGAAAGCCCACCCCCAGTGACACACTTCCTCCAACAGTGACACACTTTTTCTAACAAGGCCACACCTCCTAATCTTTCTAATCCAGTCAAACAGTTCCACTCCCCGATGACTAAGCATTCAAACATATGAGCCTATGGGAGCTATTTTCATTCAAATCACTATAGGTGAAAATGCTATAGGAGGAAATAGACCTACCTGACATGGAGATCTAACACATGTGGACAGAATGTTCCATTCAGCAGCAGAAGAATAAGTGTACGTTCTCCAGGATAAATATCAGACAAATAAAAAAAAAAACAGTATTTATAATTTAAGAAAAGAGAATTCTTTTTTTTTGTTTGTTTGTTTGTTTGTTTTTCAAGACAGGGTTTCTCTGTGTAGCTTTGCGCCTTTCCTGGAACTCACTTGGTAGCCCAGGCTGGCCTCAAACTCACAGAGATCCACCTGCCTCTGCCTCCCGAGTGCTAGGATTAAAGGCGTGCGCCACCACCGCAGGGCGAAAAGAGAACTCTTGTTGAGTATCTTTTCTAACTACAATGGAATGAAACTAGAAATCAGCAATAGGAGAAATCCTGGGATATACTCAAATCCATGCAAATTAAATGAAACACCATTGAATAACCGATAAGTGAAGGAAAGAATCGTAAGATGAACAATATATATCGTGTTAAATGAAAATGAACATAACTTACAAGTCCCTCTGTAAGGTGACAAAGGCAGTTCAAAGATGTTTTATATTACATACTAAAAAAGGAAGATCTTAAATCATCTAACTTTCTGTCTCAGAGAACTGAAAAATGAGAAGATTAGGCTCAACGTTAGCAAAAGAAATAAAATAGTAAGTGTAAGAACAGACGTAAAATAGAGAAAAAAAGAGCAAAATTAAGCACATTGACTTCTTAGGCTTAAGCGAGACTCCGCCTAAGATGTAGGCAGCAAGGCAAAAAAGGCGGAGTTTGGCCAAGGGGATGAACTCACACTGAAAAGATTTTGCAGAGTCAAGGAAATAACACAGTGAAGAGACAAACATCAAGCGGGAAAATATTTTTAAACACACATGCAATGATGGATAATTACGGATCAGTGTCCAAATACATAAAAAAAAAAATCAAAAAACTCGATAGCAAGCAAACAATCAGATTTAAAGACAAGCAAAGAACTTATATGGCTATTAAAAAAAAAGAAAACTCATCATCACTAACAATCAGAAAAATTCAGATTAAAGTCACAATTGGACGTCATTTGACAACTATGAGAAGTGCTATCATAAAAGTTACCGGGCAGTGGTAGATTACTTGCCTGATACGTCCTAAGCTCCTTAGGCTCAATAATGCCCAGTGTGAGCGGGGGCTGCATGGGCCCAGACCACGGCAAGTGTGTGTAAGTACAGAGAGAAAAGAGGGTCTTGCACAGGATCCGGATATTCCACTTCTAGGTATACATTTGAAGGAGCTGGAACTACCATGGTGAAATGGTATCTGCAGGCCTGTGTTCACAGCAGCATTGCTGCCCTAAGCAGAGGTAAAGAATCAATGCAGATGTCTACTGATGAGAGAACAGATAAGGAGAATATGACGTTTTGTTCATCACTATACAGTGACTAAGCTCTGGAGACCTAATGTCCAACGTGGAAATCAGTTAATAATATTTTACTGTATAGTTGAAATTGGCCAGGAAATAAATCCCAGATGTTGTCACAATGCTCATACCACTGACTATGTGAGGTACTGGATATGTTAATTAGCTTAATAGCAGTGATCATTTCACAACGTGTTCATGTATGTACACCATGCTGTACACCAAATATATCAAATTCTTCAGTGCTAACTATACATCAGTAAAACTAGAATTTAAAAAAAAATGAAGTATTGATTTTCCAGTAAAAATAAAAAAGTGCAAGGCACACACAGAAACATGAAGGTATCATACCTGTAATTTAGGGGAAGCTGGGGGTTTGAGATAGAGTTTCATATTGCCCAAGCTGGCCTTGAACTCATTATGTAGACGAGAATAACAGTGAACTTCACTATTTCCCAGTTATTGAGATTACGAGCTGTGCCTCCATACCCATCTTTAAATCTTTAAGAGGTATAAAACTGTATTAGAGCGATGTGTCAGCAAATATGACAACAACATAAAAATTATATAAGAAGAGCTGGAGAGACTTATAATTGACAAGGTTTTTAAGTGACGCAAAAGCTGAACTGTCACTGAATCCAAAGATAAGTCATGAGACTATTCCATCTGAGGAACAGAGAGAAGTGGATTGAAGAAAAATGCACAACCCCTCAGAACTCTGTGCAACACCATCAGGCATAGCAACCACACAGTGGAGACCCTCAGAAGACAGGGGGCCAGGAAACTGGACAAGATGTATGTCTGTGAAGGATCAATGGCTAAAATATTTCCTAGTCAACAAAAGCTACAAGCCCATACATTCTGGGTGTTTGCCATCCTTAAAGTGGGACCTAGACGGCTCAGAGTCAAATGGTCCAAAGACTCAGACAATGAATGGGGAAGAAACAAGGGCAAAGCAACTCCTCAGAGACCAAGAGTTCTTAATGAGAGCCACAGCTGAGTCCTCAACACAGTTGTGTTTAAGCAAGCACCAACCCTAACTACAATCAGCTTGTTCATTTATTCCCTACAGCAAACACTAAGGAACTAATAGGTTGATTAATATGGTATAATAGAAAACATCTATGGAACCTGAATGATGGCAATAACAATATAAGTGATATTGTAGTTTCATTTCTATTGCTGCGATAAAACACCCTGACCTGCTTAGTAGAGACCCTTGGCTCAGCCTGGGAGGAGGGGACTAGACCTGCCTGGGCTGAGTCTACCAGGTTGATCTCAATCCTTGGGGGAGTCTTTGCCCTGGAGGAGATGGAAATGGGGGGTGGGCTGGGGGGAGGGGGGCGGGGTGGCAGGAGGGGTAATGGGGTGATCTATGACTGATATGTAAAGTTGAATTATATTGTAAAATAAAATAAATTATAAAAAAAAAAAACACCCTGACCTAAAGCAACATAGAAGAGGAAGGGAGCTAGTTGGTTTACAATGCCAGGTTACAGTCCCTCATTGCAGAGAAGTCACAGAGGAAGAAGCTTCAGACAGGTGGTCACACTGCTTCCGCAGTCAAGAGGAGAGGGGAATGAATGCATAGATGCTGCTGGCTTCTTTGCTGTTTTCTTCATTCTTAATCAGTACAGGGGCCAGCTTAGGGAATGGTGCTACCCACAGTGGGCTGGGTATTCACACATCAATTATGGAAACCAACATAACCCCCCAAGAGGCATGCCCAAAGGCCAACCTGATGTTGACCCTCTCTCCCTGGGGTAATTCTAGGTTGCATCAAGTTGACAATTAAAGCTAACCATCACAGATGAAAAAAAGAAATAATATATACACAAAATAGGATATATATAAAATTCATTTTTCCATTAGGTATATTAAATATAATTTCCACTAAAAAGATAACATACTACAAGTCAATTGTCTTGGGAAGAGTTTTAGCCAGCCAGACAAGGCTTATGAATCTGGAATAAGGAAAACTGACCTAGATAGGCCTTTAAAAAACTATCAATTAAGGAAAGAAAAGATTTGGACCTTTCTGTGATGGTCTCTGCCAAGTGTATAAACCCCAAGGATTTATTCAAAAGAGGACCTAGGATTACTTAACTTTTCAGTAGACATTGCCCTTTGCTTCTTTCTTGTTTCCCTCATCTCCATTCCCTCCCTCCCTACCGGTCTTCATTGAGTCCTTCCCATTTGGGGTGATGCTGAATGGTTCCAGGGACTCAATGCTAGACAAGTCCTCCTTATTGAATTAGGCTCCAACTCTGACAGGCGTCAGACAGGCCTTTGAAGTTATTTAAATTCCCCTTTCCATGTCTTTCATGTCCCATCTGTGTAGAAGTGACAACTTTGAGCAGCTAGTACACCAGGAAGCAAGGAGACCTGGAACACGCGGATGTGACCTTAGAGGTGCAGCTTGAACATGTGGAGGACTGCAGTTTGCATCAGAGGTAGGGTAAACATATAGGAACGACGCACCTATGACATGGTAGATAATTGTGCCCCTACTGCCTTTTGGAAGTTGCGTCTTCCCCAAAGTGTTCATCTTAGATGACCAATCACAGTGCTCCGTCAAGGATGCCAATCACTCTCTCAAAGATGCCCCGTCTTGTGAGCAGCAAATATAAGGTTTTCACTGGGAGCTGCCACTGTTACTGCCACATTGCCTGGCTTCTGTGTCTTATTTTTAGAACTTGGTTCTAGTCACTGATCTTGCTTTTGTTTAAATATTTGGGATTTCGTTCATTATGGATTTTTTAAATTTATTTTTATTTTTGTTTAGTGTGTGTGTGTGTGTGTGTGTGTGTGTGTGTGTGTATGTGTGTCTGTGTGAGGGCATGCCTCGTGTATGTGGATACCCATTCAAGCCAAGAGGGTGACAAATCCTCTGGGTCTACAGGTGGTTGTGAGCCATAGTGTAGCTGTTGGGAACCAAATTCAGGCCCTCTGGAAGAGCAGCGAGTGTTCTCCACCACTGAACCATGTCTGTAGCCCCCATACGGGTTTCTGCATTCAGTTTGCATTCATTCCTTTTGGTACTTACTTTTTTTTTTTTAAAAAAAAACGATTCCATCAAAACATGATTTATCTTAACTGTGGAGCTTTTGACACCCCTTAAATTTGGCATCTTCAGACACTTCTCTTACCTCGCCACCATCTTGGCCCTTTCTCCAGACTTTGATCCCACGAGTGACAGTTTCCTGCTCCAAATAAGCAGAATCTGGAAGCCGAATAAGTCTGGCATAGTCAAGGAAATAGAAGAACGAAAATATCTAATGTCAAAAAAAGAATTCCGCTGCCTCCTTGGAACTCCAAGAAAAAAACTATGGAAACTATATAAGCTGCTTTAGTGAAAGAGTTGGTCCCGAATATACAAACAAATTGAATGTAATGAAAAAATACTTCACTTACTCTAAGTATATATGTGGATATATGAACACAGATATGAAATTTGGAAGTTAAATCAATAGAAAATCGTGCAGATTTTATTACAATTATCAAAAGAATAGAATCATTCTAAAAAGACTAAGTGACATTACCAATCTCCATTGGCATATTTGATGATATAAGGTACCATTTTTTTTTACAAATTAATGTCAGATTTTTATGCAACTCCATTTGGTTTTGGAATGGTTTAATTGATTAATGTATCCAAAAGTTCATCTCAGAATATTTAATTGATTAACTTACCCAAAAATTCATCTCTTAATATCAACTTCTTATAACCAGAAAGTTTTCAGAGAGTGACTATTAGAATCTAAAACAATAATATTATATGGTTGTGATGATTAATATTATCAATTGGACAGGATCTAGAAGACAAGTCTCTAGGCATGCTTTGAGGGACTATCTAGGTTAGGGTATTTGAAGTGGGAAGATCCTAAATATGGGCAATAGCATTCCAGGAGGAGTTTAGCAGGTCATGGACTGAAACAAAGAAAGTCAGCCAAGCCTAGGTTTTCATTTCACAGCAACAAGACAAACAGTTCACTTAGAAAGAGTGGGTGTTAAATGGTGTGGTTTTAGTGCTAGAGTGGACAGAACTCATGAAATGGATTTGATCAGTAATAATCTGAGTAGTGACCATAAGAAATTGTAAATTAAATGAGGGAATCTGATTTAGTTAAGAATGATAGAGTCATAGATAAATTCTATTGAGATAGTTAGGAAGGCATATAAAGAAATAAAATTAGAATGCAGTTCATCTGGATATCAAATTCATCCTTTTTTCTTTCTTTTTTTTCTTTTCTTTTCTTTTTTTTTTTTTTTTTGGTTTTGCGAGACAGGGTTTCTCTGTGTAGCTTTGCACCTTTCCTGGAACTTACTTGGTAGCCCAGGCTGGCCTCGAACTCACAGAGATCCGCCTGTCTCTGCCTCCCGAGTGCTGGGATTAAAGGCGGGCGCCACCACTGCCTGGCTCAAATTCATCCTAAACAGGTTGGACAGTCAAATATAAATGCTTATACACTTACCAACCATATGTATTGGTGAATATTAATGTAAGCAATGGTTTCTCTTTCTAAATAACTCATTCAATTCATATAATTTTGGAAAATTCTGATACATTAACCTTTATGGAAAAAAATGTCAATTATTTAGTTGACTAAAATGATATAGAACATTAAGTAACCCATTAAACAAGGGGAGATAATGAAAAAATGAAGAGTTTTCTCCTTGATAAAGGGATCCCCTCAGCTCTTCCGTGTCTTGCTTTGTTTTTATTTATACGAACTTTAAACAAGTAAATAATTGGATAATACCTTATAATTAAGTAGAGTTTGACTTAGTAAAAGGACTTGGAGTTTAAATATGAAAAAAAACCTCAAATTTCATAATTTTAACATAACAATGTAATATTCAAAAATCACCTTGTAATCGTGCCCGACTCCCAAAGAAAAGGAATGCTTACCTAACAGCTTTCTCCCTGTGTAACTCATCCTTGACAAACTTTGTGAGCGAAACTTACAGCAGTTGCTGCAGATGGTTAAAAACATACACAGTGAAGTTTAGGCACCATTTCCGGCAAGAGCTCTCATTATGCGAAAACAGGGGGAAATTCTTTAGCATAGCACAGTCAGAGCTATTGGTTATCCCAATGTGTACTTTCCCTTCTTCTGTGGTGGGAGAAGCAGACTGGAAGCTCAGACCACATTTACTGCTTGCCAGAGTCGAATTTCTTTGTCTCCCTGGCAATCGCTGCGAGATCAGGCCTTTGTGTTCTGTTGTTGCTGATTTCTATTTTTCTCCGGTGGGATATGAAATGTATGTGATGATACAATCTTGGGCACCACCCATGAGAAAGTCAGTGCCCCATTTCCATATTCCTCTCTGGTACTGAAAAATAGACAAGGTGGCAGTCGTTGGAACGAAAGTAGACTTATGAGATGGAAGATGTGTGCTTTCTGGGAAGAAGTAAGACGCAATAGTACTGAGAGCCTGGTACTGAGGAAGGAAGCTGATGCTGGGTTCTGAAGGCTTCCTCCCTTAGGAGCCACCATTATTCTGGGCCTTTTAACATAGTGTTTAAAGCTTTCAGACTCTCAATGTACTGGAATTTTAATATCTGGATACTCATCCTGGCAAGCAAATGTAGATGTTGTTCTTCATATTGTATGTAAAACAAGTTCTACACAGATTGGAAGTTCAAATATTTTAAATACTTACAATCTATAATATTGTAGAAAGTCAAGAAACATGAAAATTATGACTGATATCAATAAGGAAAATTAATAAAACAGTCTTAAAAGAGGAAGAAGTGCTTGAAAGGAAGTAGTCTGTAGTGTAAGCAGAGGATAAAGACCTAAGATATGTAGCATATAAAGAGATAAAGTGAAATAAACCTAACTTAAGATTAACAAATACGAAAAGTAAACTCAAAGCAGAAATACTGCATTGTGAAAATATAAGAAAACACATTCCACTTCACCAGTACTTAGGGAAATAGAAGTTTTTCACCAATTTAAGTTATCACAGCATTCAATGTGAGAAAACAGAATTTTCCATTCACTGTTGATAGACGAGTGAATGGGTGCAATCGTATTCAAGGGCAGTGCGGCAGGGGCTATCAAACTGTAAGTGTGAATACCTTTGCACTCACATTCCAGAAGCTTATCCTACAGAAATCAAAGAAAACAAGCCCAAAACTATTTTCATGGGTTTTTTCTATCACATTCATAAAAATTGACCTAAATACCTCCCAGGGAGGAATGTACTGACAAAAAATTTTTTTTCTTTTCCATCACACTTTTAAAAAATGATAACTCAGTCATATTTAAATGTATTTAAAAGTAAGTAATATAATATCATGCTGTAGATAAAGCTTCTCTGTTCTGTGACCCGCTATATATTTTTCATGATGGAAAACAGAATACACATTAACATCCTTATTTGAATTAAGTCAGAGTGAAAATGCCATCAGGAATTTTAGGCACTTGAAATCTTCAATTCTGAAGTCTTCCTGGAATGTGAACAGCAATGATATTTGGGGAAACTGCAGCCCCTCTGCTCAGTACAGTATGCAGATGTTGTCTGTGGTATATATACATGCGGAGTTGATATCAAGATGGTGATGAAGGGATGACAAGGGTCCTCTAATGCATTAGAGTGTCTCAACTCTGAGGGACATTGCAAATCCCAAGAGAGAAACAAGGACCAAGAGCCAACGCTCTGATATCAAATGAGTTTAGGGAAATGATGACTTGCACGCCGTCCACCCTCCCTCTTTTCAAAAAAATAATTTCAAACTTTCCATAATGAATGTTTGTGAAAGCAAAACTCCATCTTTACCAAACTATTTGGAAAAGCTGGATGGCACCTTCTGCAGCATAAGCTGCCCATGCCCAGGACTCCGGGGACACTAATTAGAAAATGATGAGTTAATTAAAGTTGTGCGCCTAGTCTCCATGGCAAGGATTTCCTTTAATCCAACGGTGTCGTGTGTATGTGTGAGTGTGTGAGTGTATGCGTGTGCACGTGTGCACATTTTCTCCGTTTGCAGAATGTGGTTTCTGGATGGAAAACTGAGAACAGACTGACCCTCTGGCCGCAGCTCCTCACGTCAGGGAGGCCCAGTTGCAGGTGCATGCTGTTTGGTTTGCTTTGCCAAGTCAAAAGAAGTTGTGCTTCCTGCTGGGTTTTGAGTTTCTAACTTGAGATAGGGCAAGAGAAACTCTGAACAGTTTGCCCTTTGCAGATGGATTGAAGTAGTACTGAAATTCACTAGTGTTCCCTGGAGGAGTTTACTTATTTATTTATTTATTCCATGCTGTTATCACTGCCCTGAAAACAAACAAGGAATACTAAATGTGCTCTCAGTAACTGAGCAAACGGATGTGTTCGTGGGTGGTTCTGGGGCTGCCATTCCTCTGGCTTGACATGAGAGCAAACAGAGAAATATATCGAAGTCAGGTTTTCCTCTGCCCATAGCATAGCTTTATTCCAAAGACTTGGTGGCATTGGAAAATGTCTGCCAAAGTTTCCAGACAGGAAATGGGCTGCTGTGTCTCCAGGACCATCAGGCAGCTGGAAAACCTTAGGACTTAATCCCATCTCAACTCCTCCCAGGGCAGTTGACAACCACTTTTTTTTCCTATGGTTCTGTTTCCTCTCTCCTGACCCCAATAAGGTGTTTCAGGATTAATTAGCTACTGCTAATTAGGGGCACAAAGCTGAAAAACAGCCCTGTATATGGGAGTAGTGAGATAAACTTTCGTTATCTCTTACAGGGGCCTCCATTTTGGATCATAGAACACTTTCTGGGACTATCTCCTTACTGACACAACCCTCTAAATTCCTGCTTCTGCTCTGCCTAGGCCGCCATGTGCATTGCCTCTACTCTCCCTGCACTGGGGTTTTTCTCACTCTTAGAGAATGAGAAGTCTGAGGTACCGGCTAAGGCTGAGAATTCCCAAAGTGCCAACAAATCTTTTGGGGAATTCTAAGATGTTACTCTTTGTGGACTTGTGGTTTAGTCCGTGAAACTTTCTCAGTCATCCATACTTTGAGAGGGAGAAACTTCAAGCAATGTTTTTTTGTTTTGTTTTGTTGTTTTTTTCGAGACAGGGTTTCTCTGTGTAGCTTTGCGCCTTTCCTGGAGCTCACTTGGTAGCCCAGGCTGGCCTCAAACTCACAGAGATCTGCCTGGCTCTGCCTCCCGAGTGCTGGGATTAAAGGTGTGCGCCACCAACGCCCGGCTTCAAGCAATGTTTTAATTAGAGGCTTTGGGAAGATTGTCTTAGGTAATAGATAAATGGAAAGATGGACTCAGGTTCTTGTGCTTGAGTAATTCCTAAACATACTGGAAAAGTGCAGTTCATAAGTACAATTAAGTATATATGGTAAATGATATATAAGCGAGAAACAAATGTCAAAAGAAGCAGATTGAAAATAGGCTACCATGTTGCTTTTGCTGTGCCATTCAATACGATGATTTTGATAATGACAGAAAATGATCCACAGTCATGATGTTTAGCTAACTTAACACTGAAAGGCAGCTATTAGAATCCTGACTTTGCTGCTGAGAAAGGAGATCCACATAGTTGTGAAATGACTTGCTCATCCAGCTACAACTGGCAATTCAGAGTTGGAACCCAGGCAACCTGCCTTCAGAGGTTACATTCTTAACATCAAGAGCTCAGTGCTTCGCTGTCTCATTGAATGTGAATTTGGATGCCACAAGCCTACAGTCCTAAGCTGTGTTTTCTTGTGGCTATAAGACGTGTACAAATCTCAAAGATAAGACAACTTTTTTCCTTTTTTCCATGTTTTCAAAATATTGAAGTATTCAGGTACAATTTACCCCGTGCCCCAAACATCAAACTTGGCACATTGAAATGTTCCCACAATGTTTTCAAACCATCACCGCTATCTAATTCCAAACTATCTGTATCACTCTGAAAGCAAACTCTGTCCCCTCTTAGCACTCACTCCCCAGGTCCTTTTCCTCACCAGTCCAGGCAGCAACCAGTGGACTTTGTGAAAATATCCTGTTCGGGATATGTCATGTGAGTGGAATCATAGGAAATGTGACCTTTCATGTCTGGCTTCTTTCTTTTGACCTATTGTCCCAGGGCTCCTTCATGTATCATGTGTCAGTACTTCATTCCTTTTTATGCCTGAATAACAGTCCATTGTGTGGCTGCATCCAGGCATTGTGTTTATTCAGTCATCCTAGGACATTTGCTTTCTTGTCTCACTGGGGCTGTTATGAATGGTGCTCTGAGTGTTTGTGGGCGAGCATACGTAACTTGGAGTACAATTTCTGTCATATGATAACCCAGTGTAATTGGTTAAGAGCAAACAATACTTTAAAAGATGGCTTTTTTAAAAAAAAAAAAAGGTTACTTCTAATATTTTAAAACTCATTCTTTTGCAATTACATGATGTACATACCTTGATATACTTAAAAATTATTTTTAAACAACTTCCAAAACACTACACCAAGTGCCCGCAGTACACTGGTTCAAAACAGAAAGGTTCTTGGGGGCAGAAAATGGTCGAGAAAAACTGTTGGTCCAAAGCCTGTGAATTTCTCAGTAAAAGCTTGGGGAGACCCAACAGGCTTGAGCACTAACAGCTGCTCTGATGCTCTTCCTGAGGTGAGGAGCACCACAGAGGTTGTGATGCCTGACCCGACTTTTCTTGTTAGGCAGTTTGCAAAAGGCCACTGCGGAGCCCACACCACCCCCAAGGAGTGTGCTCCACAATCCCTTACCTTGATTGAAATAGATGAAAATGAAAAGGTTCACAGGGACCTGGGGGTTTTCGGCTGGCAGAAATGGGCTTTCCCATTGTGGACAATCAGAAGTGATTTTCTGTCCTCAGGCTAGCAGGATTATTTCCATGCTGAAAGTGTTACTACGGACTGTAACAGAGCTCCCTCTATCCTTATGTGGACGCTACAGAGGAGCATCTATCTTTCTTGAAAAGCATCCCAACTTACTGCATGAGCTGAATGACCTGTGCCTGGTAAGAAGGAAGGGGTTTCTGACAACCACCAGGGATGAAGTTGGTCCATCCTCAAAAGGCCTTGCTTGGAAGTCTTGGCATGGTCACCCCACTAAGTTGAGAAGGGCTAAGTTTGTCCGTTGTCAGATCATTGCTGGTTGTCACCAAACTCGGATGCTACCAGGCATTTGTGTCACATGCTCAGAGAGAGGAGAAGATTTCTCTCTGCAATGTGTTTTCCTTATTAGCTGTCTGCCAGGGCTACTGCATAGAGAGAAAATGGAAAACTTCAGTCTGTGACCATATGTCCAATGTACGTCCCTCTCTCTGGCTCCCAGTGAATGTTCTCATTTTAAACTTCCAAGCTGCATGACTTTGATTCATCCTCTTTTCTAGACCAGAAACACCACCATTTATGAATCTATAAAGGCTTGTAAAGGACCTGTTTCTTTACAGTGGTCCATAATGAACAAGTGTTGGGCTTTAAAGCCAGAAAGATCTGGCTTTAGAGACTGCCTTCCCACTCAATACCTATGCACACATGGTATTTACAATTTTGTATTTGTACGTGTGTGTGCATGCTTGTACAGGTGTGTGTGTGGGATTTGTGTGTGCTTGTGAAGTCAACCTTGAATGGCATTCCCAAAAGACACTGTTTGCCTCATTTGGAG
Organism: Peromyscus nudipes; assembly: GCA_902168325.1. NCBI lineage: Eukaryota > Metazoa > Chordata > Mammalia > Rodentia > Cricetidae > Peromyscus > Peromyscus nudipes. The sequence goes on from CABHPH010106940.1 coordinate 39,345, forward strand.
GCAAGGGCTCTCACTTACCTAGAACTCACCAAATTGGCCATGCTAGCTGGCCAGGGAAGCAGAGGGATCCACCTGTCTCCACCTGCCCAGCTCTGAGATTACCAGTGCCATCATGCCCACCTTTCTATGTAGATTACGGGCTTGAACTTGGGTCCTTATGTCCACTTGGCAAGTGCTTTACCCACCAAGCTAGCACCCTACATGCATCTTGAGGAAAAATCACTTGTGCCCTCAAGTATGGATGCCATGAACTGGCATAGGTCAGACTCCTATAATGTGCCCGAAACATAGTAATCGTTCAGCAAACAGGAGCTGTTCTTTTATAGACCTTATCACCATAATGTGTGTCCCAAGTATAATACGATCAAGTTACTAAGCTAACACACAAGAGGGGTCGACCACTCGGCTTCCTTCATTTGCTGGCTGCCTCTGTTCACTTTTGTTTCGCTTTTTTCTCCTGAGACAAAAGATTGTGTTTTGGGTTTTTTTGCTCCTGTTTCTAAGTTTCACCCCTGCTCACTTGCACATGGCTGCTCTGATCTGAACAGCTCTCCGGTTTCACAGTTTGCACCCCCACCACGTCCAGCCGCCATGGGAAAGGGAGCACAGCTGTTGGGGACTGCATTCACTCTGGGCCTTTTCTCCATGTTGAAAAAGAGCCCCCTTTGTCTCTCGCCCCTGGCATCAGGCATCGGCTCTGTGGACTCCTCGCCTCCCACTACTGGCTCTGGTGGTGGCACTGGTGTGCTGGGGGATGGGGGAACTCGCATTAGCTCCAGGTCTGTGGCCGGAGCAGCAACTGCAGTTCAGTGATTGATTTACTCCTGAGCACCAGAAAGCCGGACTAGCAGCTCAGCAGCTCTTTACGACATCTGGCACACACTCTAACTTGCTTCCAGCTCGGCTCGTGGAGCTGGGCTCTGTTCTGCCTTAAAAGCAGCCTCAACTCCTCAATTACCTTCTGCCCTTATTCATGCCCTGCCAATTCCTCTTTGCTGGAATCTGAATGAAGCGAGTGCATCTGCCAAGGCCAGGAAGCCCTTGCAAGGACTGGTAGGCCCTTTCCTTGGACATGAAGGTGGCATTTCGAATCGTGCTCGTGGATAGCTTGTTTAGATATTGCACATTATATGTAAGAGGTGAAAGGTGAAGATTTCCAAACAAATTTTCTTGTCAGGTATTTCTAGGAAAGAGAGCATTGTCTGTTTTCTGACTTAGGCTGGGCCTGCGCCCAAAAGACCACAGGACAGGTGTGAATGGACACTCTCTTCAGTTTGTCCCCTTGGTGAACACACTCAGGCTCACCTGGCAGCTCTTACCCACTAAGCTCAAGTGAGCCAGGAGCAACAGCTCCTCCACTCCTTCAAGTCCTGAGTTCAGAGGACTGAGACAATGAGAGAAGCCACTTCTTCAGGACAATTCACCTCCTCTCAGCAGAAGGAACCACCACAAGCCCAACACTGCAAAAAATGAGCTGGAAACTTGAAGTTAGGGAGGATGGAAGCCGGATGTTTACCTCAAGCTTGAGAGAAGTTCTGCAAAAGGCAATTTTCAGTTTGCCAGGCTTCATTTCCTTGGCCCTGTCCTTTGCTGTGGCTTGTTAACAGTCACACAAAAGCCATTCAACCACCAAAGTCTCTGGCCTCACAAGAAGGGGAGAGTCTCCCTAAAAGTAATCTCCAAATTATTGACCAGGATCAGGATGTGGAGATCTGAGGTCACATCTGTAGGAGTAATTCTTCTAGCTCACACTAAGACCACCTTACCCTCTCTCTTTCATGATTCGAAGTGCGCAACCTACAAGCTCCACTTCTTACTCTGAGGTGAGATTGTCCAGATGAGAGCGATTCTATGAAAAGTCACAACTTTAAACATTAAAGACACATGCCTGTGTCCACACCCCAATGCTGAGAACGAGCAAGTCTCTGAATACCTGGCCCATAGTAGAATGTAAAATTCAAAAGTTAACCAAAGGTGTAGTTGCCAAAGAACCAGCTGCTGCCACACATTTTTCTAGGTAAGAGTATCTTCCAATTGCACATTTTGGCAGATGCACCACTCAGGGACCCAGTTCTGAAAATCAACTCAATCTCTACTTAGCTGTATTCTAGAAATGGACACGTCTTATAGGATACCATAGGTGTTTGGGCTGGCTCAGCAGCAGGAGACTGTATTACACAGAGTAAAAACAGGATGCCTTGTCCTTATGATTCCATGGGAGATAACCAAGTCCCATGGGCAGAATATGCGGTTCTGTTGGAGGAAAGCAGCAGGTTTGATGTGTTGTTGCCCCCCCCCCATATTTACACAGTGACTTCAGGTCCAAATCATACCATAGCTGACTTAAAGTTAGTAAGAAACCATGAACAGTAGACCAATTAAGTCAACGGGTATTCTAGGAATAGGTAACTCGAAGCCTTCGCAGGGATAGAAAAAAGGATCTGGGCTAAGGACTAGAGAGAATACATGTCCAAAATCACTGTCTTCTTTTTACCCCATTTGTTTTAGAATAGCCAACACGTGGATTGGTTGCATATCCTATGGATAACAAATATGCAAATATTTGCAAATAGCTCACATTATCCACACAAGCAAAAAGGAGGCAGAGGAAAACAAGTCATTCTTGCTACTCCCTACAGGCACTAAGCTCATCCTTGACTCTGTGAGCTTACCATTGTATTCTAGCAGTGGAACCCCCTACTTGCAGGAGACTGGACAGCCCTTTTGAAACTTTGAGATCTAGAAACTCCTTATCCTTCAGAGCTAGGAAATAGTTCTCTGTGGTTTTGTATCAGAGGTATTCAATCAAGCTACTATGCTTAAAGCAGGAAGTGAACTGATCCTGTCGTACATGGGGAATTAAAAGAGAAGACACTGGAGCCCTGTGTAGTACCAGTGATTGCAGGTTCACAAGGCTTCTCAGCAAAGTCCTGATCTAGGCAGGTTCGGTCTCTCTTGAGTGAAACAGGGGGTGTGGCAGTAAGGAAAGGGGCATCCCAGCAGTCATCCTTCTTGAAGTAACAAGTCATCCCATCTATAAATATGGAGAAAGTGAAACATCTCTTCAGCATAGACCAACAATGCTGATGGGGGAAGAAGGCCACTGCCTGGCACCACACGCTTCCCTATTCAAAAGCAGAAGGCCAATGGGCATTGCTGGGTACCATATAAGCCCCCTGTGTTCCTGGTTGGGAGATAATTAATCCTCTCCATCTGGACTATGCAGCTTCAAGCCAGGTTAACTGGATTTTAACAGGATAAAGGCAGGAAATGCCGCAGTGCTGAAGCCTGAATATTGTAGAGAAGTTCAGATCTGCTCTTGGCATGATCAGATAGGAGAACTCTCTTTTTCTTAATGCAAGGGGCTCCCTGGAAGACCATGAATCGATATTCCTTGGTACTATCTATAAAATACAGTTTATTGTATTCTATAGCTTGAAAATGTCTTCTGTTCAAATGGTATTTGCATACTGGAAATATCAATGAAAGTGTTTTGTTCAGTAAAAAAATAAAGGCCATAAAATACCAGACAAGATTTTATTCGTTTATATTTTCTAATTTTTCCCAGAGTAATAGCATTCTAAGGTCTTTTGCATTCTAAGGTTTTGTCATATCAAATAACATTTATTTTCTACCTCTAGTTATTACTGTCCTAAAATTGGAGCTTTATAGAATAAAATTCAGCACAAACAACTGGAGAGACCTTTTGAAGATGTCTTTGCATTATCACTCTAAATTATTCTCTAGAATATGTTCACTACCAACAGAAGACATCTAAACTATAGTTACACAATCACTGCTCTCCAAGGCATCAGGACTGTGGTTTCTCCTTTTCAGTAAGAGCCCTTGAAAAGTTATGGAAGCCACAGCTTTGGAAATGAAAAAGAAAATGATTAAGGGTTGGAGTGTAGTCACTGGTCTCATTACTAAGGATTTTTTTTAAATAAAATTGGTTATTATTTCAATGTGTCATCAACTTCTGATGTGATTACTCAAGTCTTTGAAAATTGCTTAGACAATCCATAATGTGAGGATCCATGTTAGAAAACAATGCTCCTAATTTTCTGGATAGATACCACATTAAATCAAGACCAGATAAACAATTTAAATAGACCTATAACCCCTAAGGAAATAGAAGCAGTCAATAAAAGTCTCCCAACCATAAAAAGCCCATGGCCAGATGGTTTTAGCATAGAATTCTACCAGAATTTCAAAGAAAAGCTAATACCAATACTCCTCAAATTTTTCCACACAATAGAAACAGAAGAACATTGCCAAACTCTTTTTATGAGGTCACAATTATCCTGATACTCAAACCACACAAAGATGCAACAAAGAAAGAGAATTACAGACCAATCTACCTCATGAACATTGATGTAAAAATACTCAATAAAATACTGGCAAACCAACACCAAGAACACATCAAAAAAAAAATCATCCACCATGATCAGGTAGGCTTCATTCCAAAGATGCAGGAATGGTTCAACATATGAAAATCTGTCAATATAATGCATCATATAAACAAAATGAAAGAAAAAATACATGATCATCTCATTAGATGCTGAAAAAACCTTCAACAAAATCCAACACCCCTTCATGATAAAGGACTTGGAGAGATCAGGAATTCAATGAACATACCTAAACATAATAAAGGCAATTTACAGCAAGCTGACAGCCAACATCTAATTAAATAGAGAGAAACTCAAAGCAATTCCACTAAAATCAAGAATAAGACAAGGCTGTCCATTCTCTCCATATATATTCAACATAGTACTCAAAGTTCTAGCTAGAGTGATAAGACAACAAAAGGAGATCAAGGGGATACAAATTGAAAAGGAAGAAGTCAAACTTTTGCTATTTGCAGTATACTTAAGTGACCCCAAAAATTCTACCAGGGAACTCCTACAACAGATAAACACCTTCAGGAATGTGGCAGGATGCAAGAGTAACTCAAAATACCAGTAGCCTTCCTGTATACAAATGATAAACAGGCTGATAAAGAAATCAGAGAAGCATCATCCTTTACAATAGCCACAAATAATAGAAAATACCTTGGGGTAACTCTAACAAAGCAAGTGAAAAACTTGTATGACAAGAATTTTAAGACTTTGAAGAAAGAAATTGAAGAAGATATCAGAAAATGGAAAGATCTCCCATGTTCATGGATAGGTAGAACCAACATAATAAAAATGACACTCTTGGTGGTGCACACCTTTAATCCCAGCACTCGGGAGGCAGAGCCAGGCGGATCTCTGTGAGTTTGAGGCCAGCCTTGTCTTCAGAGTGAGATCCAGGACAGGCACCAAAACAACACGAAGAAACACTGTCTTGAAAAATAAGCAAAAGAAGAATAAGAATAAGAATAAGAATAAGAATAAGAATAAGAAGAAGAAGAAGAAGAAGAAGAAGAAGAAGAAGAAGAAGAAAGAAAGAAAGAAAGAAAGAAAGAAAGAAAGAAAGAAAGAAAGAAAGAAAGAAAGAAAGAAAGAAAGAAAGAAAAGAAAAGAAAAAGGGCACTTTTACCAAAAGCAATCTACAAATTCCATGCAATCTCCATCAAAATCCCAACACAGTTCTTCACAGAACTTGAAAGAACAATACTCAACTTCATATGGAAAAACAAAAAACCCAGGATAGCTAAAACAATCCTTTACAAAAAGTAACTTCTGGAGGCATCACCATCCCTGACTTCAAGCTCTGCTATACAGCTATAGTAATAAAAACAGTTTGATATCAGCATAAAAACTGGCATGTGGACCAATGGAATTGAATTTAAGACACTGACATTAATCCACACACCTATGAACACCTGATTTTTGACAAAGAAGCCAAAATTGTACAATAGAAAGAAGAAAGCATCTTCAACAAATGGTGCTGGCATAACTGAATGTCAACACATAGAAGATTTCAAATAGATTCATATCTATCGCCATGCACAAAACTCAAATCCAAGTGGATCAAAGACCTCAACATAAATTCAGTTACACTGAACCTGATAGAAGAGAAAGTAGGAAGTAGCCTAGAATGCATTGGCACAGGAGATCACTTCCTAAATATAACATCAGCAGCACAGACACTGAGAGCAACGATAAATGGGACCTCTTGAAAATGAGAGACTTCTGTAAGGCAAAGGAGAGAGTAAATAAGACAGAACAACAGCCTACAGAATGGGAAAAGATCTTCACCAACCCCACATCTGACAGAGGGCTGATCTGCAAAATATATAAAGAACTCAAGAAACTAGACATCAGAATACCAAACAATTCAATTTAAAAATGAGCTACAGATATAAACAGAAAATTCTCAACAGAAGAATCCCAAATGGCCAAAAGACATTTAAGGAACTGCTCAACACCCTCAGTCATCAGGGAAATGCTAATCAAAATGACTCTGAGATACCATCTTACACCTGTCAGAATGGCTAAGATCAAAATCACTGATGACAGCTTATGTTGGAGAGGATGTGGATCAAGGGGAACACTCCTCCACTGTTGGTGGGAGTGCAAACTTGTATAGCCACTTTAAATCACTATGGCAACTTTTCAGAAAATTGGAAATCAATCTCCCTCAAGACCCAATGATACCACTCTTGGGCGTATACCCAAGGAATGCTCAATCATACCATAAGGATACTTGCTCAGCTATATTCACAGCAGCAGTATTCATAATAGCCAGAACCTGAAAACAACCTAAATGCCTCTCAACCAAAGAATGGGTAAAGAAAATGTGGTACATATACACAATAGAGTACTACTCAGCTGTAAAAAACAATAACATCATGAAATTTGCAGGCAAATGGATGGAACTAGAAAATACCATTCTGAGTCATTTAACCCAGACTCAGAAAGACAAACATGGTATGTACTCACTCATAAGTGGATACTAGATGTAAAGCAAAGGATAACCAGACTGCAACCCACAGCTCCAGAGAAGCTAGCTAACAAGGAGTACCCTAAGATGGACACATGGATTGCCCTGGGAAGGGGAAATAGATAAGATCTCCATGAGTAAACTGAGGGTGATGGGAGGCAATAGAGGGAAGGTGATGGGGAATGAGAACATAAGGGAACAGGATGTTGGAGCTGGGGGAGGAACAGAGTGGGAGAGCAATGAAAGAGATACCTTGATAGAGGGAGACAGTATATGGTTAGGGAGAAACCTGGTGCTAGGGAAATTCCCAGGAATCCACAAGGATGACCCCAGCTTAGACTACTAGCAATAGTGGAGAGGGTTCCTGAACTGGCTTACCCTGGTAATCTGATTGGTGGGTACCCTAACTGTCATCAGAGAGCCTTCATCCAGTAACTGATGAAAGCAGATGCAGAGATTTATGGCCAACCACCAGGCTGAGCTCCAGAAGTCCAGTTGAAGAGAATGTAGAGGGATTGTATTATGGGGAAATCTACAGAGACAACTGAACCTAGCTCTTAGGAACTCTTGAACTTTAGACCAACAGCCGTGGAACCTGCATGGGATTGGACTAGGCCCTCAGCATGGGAGACAGTGTGTAGCTTGGTCTGTTTGAGGGGCCCCTGGCAGTGGGATCAGGATATAACCATGGTACATGAGCTGGCCTTTTGGAGCCCATTATCTACACTGGGACGCCTTGCTCAGCCTTGATGCAGGGAGGAGGGTCTTGGTCGTGCCTCAACTGAATGTACCAGTCTTTGCTGATTCCCCATGGGAGCCCTTACCCTTTTGGAGGAGGGGATGGAGGGTGGATTGAGGGGGAAAGGCTTGGGCAGGGAGTGGGAGGAGAGATAAGGGGAGATCTGTGTTGGTAGGTAAGATGAATTTTAAAAATTTCTTAAATAAAAAAATTATGATTAAAAAAACCTTTTAAAAATTCACTGTCCAATATGACTGATCATCTCTAATGTTCATAGTTACACATAGGAGAAAGCCCAGTTTCTCATAACCTTAACAGAAAGGTTTTCTGAAACCTTTTAAGCCTTGTAATTTTACATGAAGAGAATTCGTGGAGAGCATTGGTTAATTCAGTCATTGAACAAGTTTTAAGGACGAGGTTCCTTTCCTCTGTGCTGTGTTAGTGCTGGTCAGTTCTAGCCATCATCATCATCATCATCATATGAAGTCTATCTCTGATAGTTGAATCGAAAATGTCCCCCAGAAGCTCATGTCAGTTTGTACCTAGCTAGTGAATTTTTCTTGGAAAACTGTGGAATCTTTCAGAAGAGGAGCCTAGCTGGAAGAAGTGGGCCACTAGGAGAAGGCCTTGATGTAAATCTCCTGACCTGGCTTCCTGTCTAGTCTCGGCCTCCTGATTCCCATGATCATGTGTGAGCAAAGAGCCTCAGGCCCCTGCCACTGCAGCCCAGAGTGCCTGGCTACCATCCTTCCCCTGTCTTGATGTACTATCAAGTCATGAGCCGAGTAAACCTTTCTCCTCTTGTTCCTTTCAGGTATTTTATCAAAGCAAGGAGAAAACTGAGTCATATACTATTGTTGTTCTAAGAGTTATGTCTCTATCCACCAATGGCCAAAATGAAGGAAAGAACAAAAAAGACTTAAATTCTTCACCGGCTCTAAAATCTAAGAAGTCATTTCTGTGTACCTCTGCTTACATATGTTGAAAAGAACTGAATCATATTCTTTTTTCTAAGCTTATAGCTGACCACGGGGATACAGTCACTATGACTGACTAGCCTAAGCCTTGGACTAAAAAATGGAACAACCATTCCTGAAAGTGGATGTCCAAACAGAAGGTGATAGACACACAGAATAAAAGCAGAGTTACTTTAGAAGGGGGAATTTGATGTAGAGTATAGAGAATCATGGGCATTTACCATCCATGTCCAAAGTTACATCTGTACCCTTGGACCTGTTAATTCTACTGGTGAAAATGTGTTGTAAGAAAATAATATAAAATTTTTATACAAACACTAGTGGAACACAGTTTATCTTAAGACTACAGCTATCCAATAGCATAAAGTCATTTATTTAGATTATTTCAACTAGAAGAGATATAACAGAATTATCGAAATAATAATTACAAAATCTTATGATAGCAAGAAAGAATTTCTTACGATGTTAGATGAAAATAGACACAATTATAATAACAATGCTAAATAGGTAATTATGGGTTTTATTTTTAAAAAAGATTATGCGTGATGTTTTTCATTTTAAGTTTTAAATACTTTGCCAGTTTACTTGTTGGGTATGTAGAACACTGAATAATATTATTAAGACATGATCAAAACATTGAGAATAAGAGGCTGAGTTCCAGCCCTAAATGGGATGTCTTTATTAACCCCCTACCCCAAGATTCAGGGAGGATGAGGACGGGTACAGTGAAATGACACCTTCTGGACTTGGCTATCTGAGTCACAAACTCACTACAGCTGTGGCTAAGGCTGTGACCTACACAAAATCAAGCCAGCTGGGCTTCTGGCATAGATAGGGGAGGTGCACTCCACCCCCGACCCCTGAATGAAGAGCATTGGTGGTTGGTAGCAGCTGGGGGAGGAAGAATCACTCTTTGTTCAGAGTCTTTCCACTGGTGGCTTTCCTGTGATCCAGTGAATGCACCTATGCACCTTTGTGTACATTGGCAGTGCTAATAGGACTTGTGGGTTATCAAAAAGGGTGTGCTTGTGTGGGACATGAAGTGGGAAAAGTGACATGTTGGAGGGTATGAGGGAAACTGAAAGAGGGAAATAGGTGATTGATGTGATCACGTGTCCTTGACTGCATATACATGTATAAAATTCTCAAGAATAAAGAAAACATAATTTAAAATACGATCCAGTAATAAAATTGTGAAGGTCTATTAGGCAATTACATAAATACAAAGTTCAGAAGTCAGTTTATTTACCTGGAAATAAGTAACCCCCAAACTGACTTGAACTTGAGACATTTATATTACTTTCTACATCTCAAACTCATATAATACAGAAAAAATGTTCTTTTCCACATTAATTGGTTAAAAATGCATATATAGACACATATATACACGTGTGTGTGTGTGTGTGTGTGTGTGTGTGTGTGTGTGTGTGCATGTACATGACCCTATCAGAACGTTTGTCTCTCCTGTGTTCTCAGGGAGTCTTGCAGTGAAGTCTTCAGCACATTTGTTTGTACATTTCTTTGGGGAAAGCGGGCAACTAATCCCGTTTTCGAGTTAGTCGTCCAGAAAGCAGACACCTGGGAAAGGCCTCTGAACTTGAATTGATCTTTCCTGTTTCTGAGACTCCTTTCACAACAGTCTTCCTCCTGGTGTGACCCTGTCATCAACTGCCATCATGAAATGTTTATAAATAAAACATGGAAAAAGGAGTGAGATCACAGCCCAGGATCAGTCTTAAGCCATGCCTTTAGGCTTGTTGCCATAGCAGAGACGTATCCAGGATCAAACAACATTCTTGGATAACAGGACTCTCACACTGTCTGTAGCGACAGAGCACCTGGCATGTGGAATGCCTTCAGTGCCCTCCCATAAAGATGTTGCTTAGACCCTCATGTCTAAAAAGGAGACACTATTGCTTAAAAATAGGTATGGTGGCCCCACATCATCTGTCACTCAATTGGTCCTCATGATAGAACTGGGAACACAGAGGGGGATAGGTTTAGTAAATAGCCAATGAGATAGCAGAAAACGTAAAGATGTGTTACTCATAGTAACCTTGGTGTAGGATAAGGTGAGGTTGGATGGATTCTTTCCTGTTTTTACACCTACTCCTCAAGCCTGCCTAGAGCCACCTGGAAGAACTGGCTAACATCAATAGGGAAGGTCCCAGAAAATGTGGGAATCCTGCTTTTAGCTGCCATACCCTGTCCTCTTACCCTTGGGTTGCATTTCCCTGGGTTTGCTAACCATCTGGCTGCAGAGCAGTGGTACTTGCTCCCTTCTGTGGATTAATCTGGTGAGAAGATGGAGTCCATCTTCAGATGCATGGATACATGCATACATATAAACCACATACATACAGATATATATATACATATATATATATAAACACAAAACTATGTGCATATTTTGAGGTTATTGATACAGGGCCAGACAACTGCAAAGTGTCCGTGGAACACCAAGTAGAAATTCTTTCTCCAGTGTACTGAAGATGAGGCAAGTGTTGAACACACAGGTTAGCTCTGCCTCTTAGCTTAGCAGAAACTTAACCAAGCTATAGGTTACTTTCCATAGTACATACTCACTTCTCACACACAAAAAAGATTCAATGCTAGACATTCCCATATCTACCTGTTAACTTCCATTGGTTTGAATATGCATACATGGTCTTATAACTATATTAAGCTTAAAGTCTGTGCATTTTTTGTATGTCCAGATATGGTAGTTTGAATATAATTGGCCCCCATAAACTCAGAGGGAGTATCATTATTAGGAGATGTGACTTTGTTGAAGTAATATGACCTTGCTGGAGGGAGTGTGTCACTGTGGAGGCAGGCTTTGAGATCTCATATATCCTCAAGCCACACCCAGTATCTCAGTTCACTTCCTGTCGACTGTCAATCAAGATGTAGTATTCTCAGCTCCTTCCCCAAGACCATGTCTGCCTGCATGCCACCACGTCCTACCATGATGATAATGGACAGCTGAAATTGTAAGCTACCCTATTAAATGTTTCCTTTAGAAGAATTGCCATGGTCATGGTGTCTCTTTACAGCAATAGAAACCCTAACTAAGACAGAAATTGGTACCAGGGACTGAGGTATTTCTGTGATAGGTCTGACCATGTTTTTATTTACAGTAACATGGACTTTGACACTTTAGGTTAGGAAAGTGGTGGGATGCTTTAAACACTGATTAGTGGACCATAGTAGTAGCAGCATAAAAGACAGTGGTGCTGATAATGATTTGAACTGTTGAGGGCTGACTCAAGAGGTTTCAGAGGAGAAAATTTTTAGTATGATGTCTAGAGATCATTCTTTTGATATTTTGGTAAAGAAAGTGGCTGCTTTTTGCCCTTGTCCAAAGAGTCTGCCTGAGGCTAATGTGAAGAGATTTGGATTAATTCTATTGGTGAGGAAATCTCAAAAGAGCCAAGTATAGACTCTGTTGTGTGGTTACTAGTATTCATACTTATAAAGATTTATAATGAAAAGAAGCAAGCTAAGCAAATAAAAATACAAGATATAGAACAATTTGAGTATAAAAGGAGCTAAGGAAGTGGAATGGAGCTAAGTTCTGTGTTCAAGGAGATAAACAGATTAAGAAATGGAATAAAGGGAGTGGTGATCTCAGAGCAGGATCCCACTCAACTAAGTTTCCAACTTGTGAAAAAGAATTAAGGAAAAGCTTAGAGCTAGTTGTGGTGATGCATGGCTCTAATCCTAGCACTGCAGAGGCAGAGGTAGGCAGATCTCTGAGTTTGCGGCCAGCCTGGTCTATAGAGCAAGTCCAAGGACAGCCAAGCTTAGGCAGCGAAGGAAACCATTGAAAAGAGACAGCTGGCGAAGATGTAATTGAATGAGGGGGCCATGTTCCAACCCTAGTAAGCAGCAGAACTTGTGGTGGTATTGTGTTCTCCAAAATATTGGGCACCCTAATAAACTTATCTGGGGTCAAAGAACAGAACAGCCACTAGATACAGAGGCTAGAAAATGGTGACACTCACACCTTTAATCCCAGCATTCCAGAGGCAGAAATCCCTCTGGGTCTCTGTGAGTTCAAGGCCACATTGGAAACAGCCAGGAATGGTGACACATGCCTTTAATCCCAAGAAGTGAGCCTTTAATCCCAGGGAGTGATGGCAGAAAGCAGAAAGATATATAAGGCGTGAAGATCAGAAACTAGCAGCATTTGGCTGGTTAAGCATTTGGCTGGTTAAGCTTTTAGGCTTTGAGCAGCACAGTTCAGCTGAGTTCCATTTGGATGAGGACACAGAGGCTTCCAGTCTGAGAAAACAGGATCAGCTGAGGAATTGGCAAGGTGAGGTAGCTGTGGCTTGTTCTGCTTCTCTGATCTACCAACATTCACCCCAATACCTGGTTCCAGGTTTGTTTTTATTAATAAGACCTTCTAAGATTCCTGCTACAAGAACTTAGCAGCTTTGCCCATGTGGTTCCGGCTTTAAGAATAAAGGAAAGGGGCTATGGAATTTGCCTCCAAGACTAAGCCACTGAAGCCAGGTATGTATCAGGAATGTCCCTGAATGAAGACCTAGAGAGGCCATTGTGTGAAGTTGTGAAGTTGAAGCCTGGATTGCTTTGGAGACTCCAAGATGTTGGAGATGCTAGAACTGTGGGATACCTCCTGAGGAGAGCTGCTAATAGGGAGTGGAACCAGCCCAAGAGAAACAAATGTGTTGCAGTTTCTTATTAAATAAGAAACACAGAGCCAATGTAAAGATGAAAGCCCAAGAGGTCAGAGCTAAGAGTCTTACCACTTTCCGCCAGCTAGCCTCTCCCGCCAAGAGACCTCTCCGAAAAAAGGACTACTTCCTGTGCGTTCGCCTTTAAATAAGAGTTCTGTTATGCCTTCTCATTGGTTGTAAACCCAACTACGTGACTGCCTCGTCACTGCCTCTCTGTACAGACCTCCAAGTCTTCTATGGTTGGTATCGAGATTAAGGGCGTGTGTCTCCAATGCTGGCTGTATCCTTGAACACACAGAGATCTACCTAGTTCTGCTTACCAAGTGCTGGGATTAAAGGCGTGCACCACCACTGCCCTGGCTTTCGCTATGGCTTGCTAATAGCTCTGACCCCTAGGCAACTTTATTTATTAACATACAAATAAAATCACATTTCAGTACAAATAGAATACCACTATATTGCAGTCACCAAACTGAACAGAGTTGGAGATCTGAAGAGCGCTTCGACATCAGACATGGAGTTTGTCCAGCTTGTATTCAGTCTAGCTTTGGTTCAATGTTTCCACACTATGCTCCTTTCCCTGTGTTTTAGAATGGTAATGTATATCCTGTGCCAATATATATTGGAAGCACGTAATCTGCTTTTTTATTTTGATTGTATAAGGGATTACAATTAAAGGAGTGTATGAACCCATGAAGAGACTTTGAACTTTAGACTTTAAAACGTTGTTGAAATTGTGATAGACTATGGGAACTTTTGAAGTTGGACAAAATTCATTTTGTACTATGATATTGTTACTAGCTTATTGGGGTCAGGGAGTGGAATATGGTAGTCTGAATGTAACTGGGCCCCATAAGCTCATAGAGAATGGCATTATTAGAAGATATGGCTTTGTTGGAGTAGGTATGGACTTTTTGGAGAAAATGAGTCACTATGGAAGTGGGCTTTGAGGTCTCATATATGCTCAAGTCACACCCATTATCTGAGACCACTTCCTGTTGCCTGCAGTTCAATATGTAGGACTCTCAGCTCCTTCCCCAACACCACGTCTGCTTCCATGCCACCATTTCCAATCATGATAATGGACCAAACTTCTAAAACTGTGTCACCCCACTAAATGTTTTCCTTTATAAGTGTTGCTATGCTCATAGTGTCTCTTTACAGCAATAGAAACCCTAACTAAGCCACCAGAGAAGCATATTTTTCCAAATTGTATTGATTCTAAGACATATGCCTTCACATCTTTACATCTCTGGAATTGGAATGAACCTGAAAAAATAGAAATAGACTAATCCACAAACACAGCAGGAGATTTTAGTCTATTTTTCTGCAACATAAAAGCAGTCAGGATATGAATAGATATGTAGACAGTATGAAGCAAAAACTTAACAAGTTTAATCTAATAGGCAGATAAGAACGACAGATCAAACTATGAGAGAGCATGGCTCCTTTCAAGTTCATTGCAATGGTCATTCAAGTGCACCAAAGGCTATGTGTGAACTTCCAAAAGACATCATGATGTTGACATTGGAGTGTGCTCTCTTACTGCTCTGGAATTAATGTGAAAATAGCAAAAGCATTAGCTAGACAAATTTTATAAGGTAAATAAAAATTATGAAACTGCATGTATCAAAGAAGAAATCAGAATAAAAAGTTAACAAAAAGATCATGAATGAAACATATATTTTAAAAGCCTGTATATTTTAAAATGAGAAGCCATAAAACAATGAGGTAAATATCTTTCTTAAGAATTTCAGAAAATTCTTTAGTGTTGTGGTGCATGCTGTTAATATCAACACTCAGGAGGCAGAGGCAGACAGATTTCTGAGTTCGATACCAGCCTGGTTTACAAAGTAGTTCCAGGACTGGCAGGTATATACAGAGAAACCCTATCTCAAAAAAAATTAAGAAAATAATTTTAAAAAAGAGCTCAAAGTAACAAAATAGATAGCAAATGTTCCACAGACAACTCAGGAAAACCAAAAGTCATTCAATAAAAAGAATAATAAAATTAGTAATTCCCTGATATGACTGTCCAGGACAAAGGAAAAAGAGAGGCCTTAGTAACTAATTGAGAAATTTAAAAAAAGACATTGATCCCACAGATGATCAGAAAATGATATAAGAAAAAATACTTTTAAACTTTAGATACATAATACATTTCTTGAAAATTACAACAAAGACTAATATGAAGATACAGAAAGCTTTAGCTTCAAAAATGATCTGCATTTTAAAATCTCCCTGCAAAGGAAACCCTACCAGATGGGCTGGTGAATTTTTTTGAAGCATTCATGGAGATACAATACCAACCTCACAGTAATTTTTCTACAACATGTAAAAATAAATAGCATTTTTCAATTCACTTCTTAAGACCAGTAAGTATATGTAACATTTCCATGAAAACCCAACAGATATTTTAATGAAGAAAAATAGTAAGTAGCCAATTCAAAGCAAAATTTAAAGTGTATAATCATATGCTAAAACTATATTGAGTGTATTGCAGCAATAAAATTAAATGCTATAAAAATATCAATCAATAAAATTTGCTGCAACAACTGAAATACAGAGAAAAATGGCATGGTCATGTTATGCAAAGTAAAGCACCCTTAATATAACCCACCATGTTATATTAAGTTCTCTGGCCTAAGTACTCCTAAACTACACTATTCATGTAATAGAGATTCTGAATTCAGAATGAATTCCCCCTAAATATCTGAGTTTTTAATTTGAAAGGCACACTTTTACTTATCTTTGTCTTTACATATTCATTTTTTTAAGTTAAATTCAAGGGTCAAAGATTAAACCTTGACTTGGATGGATTCAGTTTCTTCTGAGTACTGCCCCCATCCACATGCCTTGGCCTCAGTGATTGACAACCGGGAAGAGGGTAGGAATAAAGCAGAATGGCGTTGCCTGTGACAGCCAGCTGTGATGGAGGTAACAGAAGACACCGCTCTTCTGTAGAATTACATGTACATGCTGCTTTGTGAGGGTTTCATTTCAGTGAAGCATGGCAAACTGTTGACATCTTAGCATTGTGTTGTATGTTCCTCTCCTTTCTGACAACTATTTTCTAATTTGTTAGCAGTCTCCATTCCTGTTCTTACAGGTAATCTAAGGTGTACTGTTCTTGTTCCATGGGTCAAGCAAAACTGAGCAGCTTCCCATTCTTGGTGCCAATGCTGCTTTTAGAATCCAGTATTATTGAAACCACCTTTGAGTCCCCTTGGATCAGGCATGTGGGGCAGTAACAGAAGAGCTGTTCTTTGTCATGCTATTTCAGATCTCCATCTTCCTGTGAAATGACCTCAACAAGAGGCCCTCAAAATCAGCCCAGATTGTAGGAAATTCACTCTGTGTTGCTCACATCCAGAAACTGGAACACCTGTTCGTCAGAGCCAGGTTGGAGGATGAAAAGCAAAAACTCCCTATGGTTCTCTGTTCACATCTACCTGCAACTCAGATCCTGAATACCTTAATCATATGTTCACTGGCAATTTATTCACATCTTTTGCCCATTTTTATTTTCATTATTTAGTGGGAAGGATCCCTAACATATTTTTCATCCAAGTCTTCTATCATGGTAGGTGAATTATACAAATATTTTCTGGAAGTCGTCTTTTTACTTTCTTGAAGTTCAAATGTTTTCAATTGGTAAAATCCATGTTAGTACATTTTTGTTTCTTGTGCCTCAGGAGTCACAGCTACTGGAGTCATAAATATGTATGTCTATGCTTTCTTCTAAAAGTTCTGTGATTTGAACTCTTACATTGAACTTGATAGTCTATTTTGAACTAATTATTGTATATTGTATATTTAAGGAACAGTTTCATTCATCTGCATATATATATGCATATATATATATTCACTTCTTTACTACCTAGCCAAAAAAAAATAATTGTTCCTATCAATTATTTTTTGCATCCCTGTCAAAAATCAATTCACCAGAAATATAAAGATTTCTGGATTCTTCAGTTGATTCAATATGAAGAATATGCAAGAATAAGTCTATTCTTAGTGCCATGCCTTCTCAATTACTGTAGCACTATAATTTTAAAGTAAAAATAAACGCTTTCTCTCATGTTAAGCTACTTGGAACATAGCTTTGCTTCTATACCATGAGACTGGAGAGGTGGAAGTGAGGAATGCCATTAGCCTATTTTTCCCTAAATTAACTAATATCCCAAGACTTGGAGATGGGAGAATGGAGCCTGGATAGTCTTGGCTACTTACGCTCTGGGCAAGTCTTCTGTAGCACATTACCAAGCACAGAGACAATGGACCAGATTTAATGCAAATGTGTTATACTCTTTCAGATTTCAATGAGATGTAGTAACTTTTCTTTAATGTTTCTACATTTGTTGTATGCCTCAAGACAGTATCCAGAGAATTCAAATACTTATCCTCTATATTTTTTACCAGTTAAATTACTGTAGCTGCATTTTTTAAAATTAAGGGTATTGGCCCTTATCTAATTGTTATTTAAGTGAAATTTGAAATCTGGTTTTAAAAAAAAACCCTCAGGAAGGTGACTGGTGGTTTGAATAAAAATGGCCCCCATAGGCTCATAGATTTAAATTCTTAGTCACCAGAGAATGGCAATTAGGAAAGAATTAGGAGGTGTGGCCTATTGGAGTAGGTGTGCTCTTGTTGGAGGAAGTGTGTCACTGGGAGTGGGCTTTAGGATTTCAAATGTTCAAGCCAGACCCCCCCCTCTCTCTCTTCCTCCTTCTGCCTGTGGATCTGGATATAGAACTCTCAACTACCTCTCCAGCACCATGTCTGCATTTATGCTGCCATGTTTCCCACCATGATGGCAATGGACTAAACCTCTGAACGTATAAGCCAGCCCCAATTAAATGTTTCCTTTATAAGAGTTGCTGGGGTCATGGTGTCTCTTCACAGCAATAAACAAAGACAGTGACCATGAGAAACGCTCTACTTCCAGATGTGTATGACATCTGCAGTGGAGCTGCTATGCAGTGACTGTTTAGTCTGTCTTACTCCACTGAGTCAGGACTAGTTGAGTCATAGCAATCATTAATATGTTCACTTGATAATTCTGTACACATTTAGTGAGTGAGCATCTACCATAGTTCAGATACTATAGTGGCTGGTGGGTGTGGGAGGGCACCAGAACACACCATGAAGTTGTGATCACTATTCCAGATCAATTCAAAACATAACACGATGTCCCTCAAATATTTGTTGCTGGTTTTTCCCCAAGCAGGGACTCCTTCCCCTTGTGGTAAAGGTCTATAACTATAGCAATGTTACCATTTTTATAGTCAGGTTTTAGGAATCTTTAAGGCATCAAATATTTTTAAATTAATAAAAAGGAAAATAACGTTCAGCTTTAAAAAGGTTAAATTAATGTTGATGTATATAAGTTATGGCTTAAACTTGGATATAGCATACTTTTAATTGTTTAATAGAAACTATCTTTCCAAAATACAGAATGGGATCTGCTTCATAGTGTTTGCTAATAATTTCCATGGTGTCAATATTGATGGTAGCCAATTTCAGGTCAGTGAAAAGTCAGCCTTGTGGTTTGGAGAGATAGAAGCACACTTTCCCTAACTGGTATACTCTAGCCTGTACAGGACAGAGATACTGTACTTAAAGAATATTCAAGATACGGCAAAAGTACTCCTGATCTCATGTCAGCTAGAGAAAAATATGTAACTATATACAGTGCAATCAGATCTGAACTCTGGTGTCTTTCTCAGGGGAAGTTAGTTAATGATCCACGGTCCTTTTAGACACTGCAATGACTCCAACTCCTGGCCTCCAACATCTGTCTTCTCTACTTAACCAACTTATTTTCTACCTTGTTGCAACTGTGTTTGGATATTAAGGTTTTTCAAGCAGCACAGTATGCATTATGTTGTATTGCTATCACATTTTACTGCAATACTGTTGTGGTAGTCTCCCCTTATTAATAAAGATACTTTCCAAGATTTTTAATAGATTCCTAAAGACACAGCTAGAGCCAAACACACACACACACACACACACACACACACACACACACACACACACACAATGTTTTTCCTATACATAATACCTATAGTAAAGTTCAATTTATAATCTAGGTATAGTAAGAAATTAGCAGGAACAATAATAGAATTATAACAATATGTAATATATAATGTCATATATAAAATATAATATGTAAAAATCAAAGTTATTTTTAAATGCCTTGTTGTACTATAGATTGGCAACCTCAGTACCTCAATACACAATATTTTTCTTTTTTCTTTACTTATTGATAACTTTCACCTTTCCACTGAAAAGAATTTGATACCACTGCTTTTAGGTGCTGGGGCCTTCACTGAGTAAAATAGAGGTTATTTGAATACAAACCCTGAGAGAATGGGACAATAAAACTTACCTTGAAGGTGACTTCTAATTAATGATTGGTCATGTAGCATATATAGCATAGACATGAAGGGGAAAGGCATGATTCATATTCTGGACAGGATAGAGCATAAAGAGCCATGATTTTCCACACTCATCAGAGCCATTGGCATATTCAAACATGAACTGCTTGTTTGTATAATCTTGCAGTGAATATTTTGGAGTCATAGTTGACTATATGCAGTTGAAATTGAAGGAAGCAAACAGTACTGATAGGCGAGACCATTGCCTAGTATCGAAATAAATAATCCATTTCCGTGCTGTAGGGGAGTAGCAGATTCCTCTTAGGGGCATGTCCTAAGGGAAATGACTGTAATAAACATTATAGTTAGGCTAATCTGGGACTCGGGATTTTTGTGAGCCACAGAAGTAGCTGAGATGGCTCTGATAATGCAGACGGCCATTCTGCATGATGAAATGAATTAACAGAGTTGACCTGCCCCTGTCCGTCCTCAGCTAGTGTGCTGGGATCCAGGAGCTTGGGAGCTTCTGGAAGAGCAGACACTGGAAAGGATGAGGTGAGAGAGGATCTGAATCGAGAGGTGGAGACAGAGTGCAAAGTAATGGCAGTGGTTCAGCAGCTGAGTTACGGATGGTTTCCTGGGGAGGACCCACAGACGGCAAGGGAAGCAAGTTTCTATTTAGGTAAAGGAAGGCTTGGACACAAACAAAAAAGGGAAGATGGGAGCGATAGTGAGAAACATCCAAAGCCAGATACCGTTTGATAGCCCAGAAGCAGCTCCTGGGGTTCATCAGGGAGCAGGAAGCTGGTATAGAGAAGACATCGGTCATAGAAGTGAAAAATACCAGGGAAAGGGATCCCCAGGTGTCTGAAAGACATGTCTTCCCTCCCATCATCTGAATGGTGTTAAGATATAGAAGGAAGTGTGACCTGGGATGGGTAAGGACAGAGAGGAGTTACTATGTGCATTGATGTCTTGGTCTTGTTGCATTCTTTATGGCCACTCAAAATATTAGTCTCATTTCCCCAGTAAGCTCTTCATCAATTTGCCATATGATAAACACACACGCATATGTGTGCATGCATGTATGAATATAGGTATATACTACTGTAAATGGGCCTTTGTGTGTCTTGAGATTTCTAGTCATAATTAATTACCTTACAAATGAAAGATGCTTTCAAAGGCCCTGCTGAAGAGCTAGGAAATGATCCAGCAGTCACCACTTTCTGGTGTGTTTTGTTTATTTCACTTCATTTCTTAGTGGTCCAGAGGCAAATCTTCTCAATTCCTGACATCAATCTTTGCAACATTATGATTTTTGAATGGAGAACTCTAATCACTCCAGTTCCACAACATGTATATTATGTGTAATTTCCTGTTATATTCACATATTTGTTTCTTTTAAATGTGGTGTATATGGCCTTTATAGATGATACATTCCTTGGTTTAAAACAGTGCTGATAATTCTGGGGGTAAGATTGAAAGCTGTTCAATCGCCATCACCACAGCAATGGAGCCTTTGTGTTCCAAGCTTCAATAGCATGGATGTCAAATGCAACTTTGGTGTTACATCAAATTTGGCACTTATGTAAATATCGTGACTGTGCTAATAATTATTGGCAATTCTAACCTCTATATTATGTCATTATCATTGCCAATTTCCAGAGAAAACTGGAATAAAAGAAGGTTATGTCACAATACAGGGAGAGGCACTATTTGGCAAGCACAATCAACTGCTATTTACCTCTAATCACGTCATTAAACACAAAAGAGTAATAAGTGTGTACGTGCTTGGGCTCCCATCACTAGAGGAGACAGAAAGGAAGAAGCCATAGTCCCAAGGTAGGAAGCCCTTGAACTGCCTGGCTCAAAGCCCTTGCAGGAGACATCTTATTTTCCTGTACTCCACCTTTAAATTTCCATCATAACAAAGGCACCCGCTTTTGGTGTCTCAGAGAAAGTGAAGACACCTCTTTAGAGCCTCATTCCTAGGAGGCTTACATCACAGGACTTCCCCCAAATTTTGTATCTTATTGTGACCGTCGTGGGAGTGATCCTCAGAGATATGTCCAGAGAAGAACACAGGGAAGCCCAGTGGTATGCTAAATGAGGTATATTAATCATGTCCTGTAAACGTGCCCTAAAATAAAACAAGCTGTTCATTTCCAACCAGACAAGAGATTTAAATCCAACCATAGCATAGGCCTACCATGTAAAGAGTTTGAATATATCAGTTAAAATATAGTGATCATGCATGGTATAAAGAAAAAGACCTAACTATATGACATCTGTGCCTGAGTGTCACGCCCACACACAACGTTGTTCATGCCACATAGTATTCTACTGAGTGATTGACCCTTTCATCATAATAAAACTACCGTATTTCTTATAATATAATCTGTCCTGGAATTCACTTTGTTCTTCAATAGATAGAACAGGTAGACTCCGAGTTTCTGTTGTTAGATCTCAGCATGATATTTTGTTTTCCATCCTTTTACTGTTACCATATTTTTTTCTTTACATTCAAAGAAATTTTGTTTTTAGTGATTTTATCATTATATTCTTTATTGGCCTATTCATATAGTATTTCTTATTTTAGGGGTTGCCTTGGTGTGGAGAGCATACAAGAGTAATTCATCTAGTCATATCATACAAGCTCACCATTTCACGAAGCACACTAGAAATACACAATGCCATTCAGTTCTCAAACTTTGTGTCACTCTTGTACTATAGTTTACTTTTCAACATAGTCTTTACATCAATATTATTGTTTTCCTTTAGTCGGTTACTTTGTAAAGAGGTTTAAATACTAATGAAAACATTTGTGTATTTACCAATGAAGATGTCATTACCAATACATTTCATTCCTTTTCCTGATCTATCTCTCCATCCCTCCTAAATGGCACCATTTTCCACCCTCCTGAAGCTCTTTCAGTAATTTAAGTCTGACAGTGATTATTTCTTTCAGCTTTCGTGTTGAAAAGGTATACAAATTGTCTTTGATTCTAAAATACATTTATTTGATATGAAACTCGAGACTGATATTTGCTTCATTTAAAACTGCATTTTTTAGATTTTTTTTAAAAAAATCTGCTGATATTCTTACTGTTTGTAACTTTGCATGGATGGACGTGTCTTCCTCCTTCTCTGGCTGCATTTAGGGTTTTCTCATTATCAATGTTTTGGAATCATCTGGTTATAACGTGACGACCCGTCGTTTTCTTTATGATTCCTGTACTTGAACTTCATGGCGTTTCTTGGATCAGTAGGATTACACTGTTCATCAGATTTGGAACTTTTTCCACCTTCATTGCCTGTTCACACTGGGGACTCCGTTGATGCTTTTATTAGGCCATTGAGTCTGTTCTGTAGTCCAACGATGTTCTGTTCATTTCATAAAATTGCTCTTCTCTCTGTGTCCCATTTAAATAGGTCTAACACTGTGCCTTCCACTGTGTCTTCACGTTCATGGGTCTTTTCGTTTCTGAAATGTCTAATATGATGCGTTTTTAATCTCAGACATTGTAGTGCTTGTGTTTGAATGTCTGTATCACTAACTTTGCTAAACCTACTTAACTAATAAACACACAGGTATAACAAGTGTTTTGTCATTGCCAGGCAGTTGGAATGCTTACTCCTGCCTGTTTCTATTTCCTGACTTTCCCTCGTGCTTGAATCCTTTTGGGTACACCGCTGTTTTTTATTTCTATAAATATTCGTGTGTTTTGTTCTTCGGTGTAATTAAGTTACTTGGGGAAAAGTTCATCCATTCCAGTCCTATTTTTAGGATTTGTTGGGCAGGACATAGCTGTTCTATTCCTGGGGTTAATTATTCTGCACTAGTAATACAAGCTCCTCTTGAGTAATTCCTACCTCTACCTTGTAAATTGTAACTCTAGGATGTTTAAGGCACTTAAAGGAAAAATTGTTTTAACAAAAGCAGATGACTGTGCGTAGACGCCTATATGACAGACAATACTGGGTTGGGACATTTTTTTTATCTGCAATTCTGTCAGGTGACTCTTGGGGGCCTTGAATAGCTTTTTGACAGGATAGTCTAATCAGCATTCAGATACTATTCCAAGGGGACTCTGTGTAAACCTTCAGCATTCCTTCCCTGTGTTCAGTGCTAGGTGGGCATTATTTTTCTATCTGCTTAGCAGCAGCACCTGAATCTACTGATATTTTACCTACAGTCTGTGCGGCGCGAGCCCGCAGTCAGCACCCCTCAGACCTGAGCCTGGTAGGATTTCTGTCCCCAGGCACCGGCTCAGTTGTGGCCTCCAAATGTAGGTTTTAATTAAGTCTCTAACATTCTATTTACCAAGAAAGACTCAGGAGTCAGAGCTGGGGTGAAAACCTTCTAGATCAGAGAAGCTGAGAAGCAACCAGGTGACCTCCCTTTTTGGCAGGAGACCTAGCAAGAGAAGTGTCTCTCCACTCCTCATGAACCATAAAAGAACGAATCTCTAAGACCTCCCAACTCCTTCCTGTGCGTCTCTCTATCCATATTCCTGGGTTCTTGGTCCTCTCTATGGCTAATTCCTGTCAACTAGTCGCTGGCTCTGCCCCCTCATCCAGGTTAATTTTATTGACACAGTCTTGGAGTTTCACGGTGGGATCAAACACCCCACAACAGGTAGGTCTCTCTTTCCACACACTCCAGCTTTTAGAACGTAACTCTCTTGCTCTCATAATTCTGTCAGCTCTGCCTCTTCAGCTCAGAGAGTCTCCTAGGCTTTGCGGGGTTGTTCCCTACCTGTCGTGTAACCCAGAAACCCTCCCAGCACGGAAGAGTAAGAGAAAGTTGGGAGCTGGTTGATTTAATTGTCTTCAACTGTTTTTAATTGCCTGCTGTCAGGGTGCCTCCTAGAAGCTGTTGTTTCGCATGTTAGTCCATTTCAGGGTTAAATCTAAACCCAATTATTCCATTTTGAACAAGAATAATTGTGCTTATTATTTTTGTTTGAATATGCCCTTTTCTCCAAACATCTGTAACTAATTTTCTGTGATGTAGCAGTGTCATATGCCTAGCACAGCTCTGTGACAGTGGGTTGGATATTCTAACCTTACCATTTGGATACCTGTGTCAATGGCAGTAACATTTTTTTAAATGAGCTCTCTCTCTCTCTCTCTCTCTCTCTCTCTCTCTCTCTCTCTCTCTCTCTGTGTGTGTGTGTGTGTGTGTGTGTGTGTGTGTGTGCGTGTGTCTTTCATACATACACAAGAAACAAAAAGTTTCAGGGGGGTACCCCCACAATATCGTATTCCTAAGACATACTCCTAAGACATATTCCTAAGACACATTACTGACTGAAAAGCCACTAAATGGTGAAAAACCATTCCATTGATGGTATACTAAATTAATTTTTACTCATATGATTCTATCCTCATAAAAATATGTATAGAGTATAAGACAAGTCAGCAAGAAAGAGTTGAAGACCCTTGAAAGAAAAACTGCTTCTAACATAGGCAGGTAATTATTCCCAGAGAGCTTTGATCATTTAAACCACCATTATCTTCTTATTTAAACAGGTTGTTTAATGTCTCTGCAAAGAATGTAATGAATGGGGACTTTCAAAGCCTACCTGGGTGATTCTGCCTCATGGTGAATTTTCTGCAAATTCTTTCAGTCACCACATTAAACACAGATAAGCTCCACTGTAAGGGATATTGCCCTTTTCTCATTTATACTTGAAAGTAAGTTTCTGTTTTCTGTTAAAGTATTCTCTTATTCAGCCTATGTTCACTTTTTTTATTGTTTGAGAATTTCCTATATGCATATATTGTGTTTTTATCAGATCCATCCCATCTCCCTCCCGTTCAACTCTCTCCCCCTACCACTTTTCCTTCTCAACTCCACATGCTCTTGAAAAAAACAAAACACTGACTCCACTTAGTGCTGCCTAAGGAGCATCTACCGAGCATTTGCAGCCTAAGGAGCATCTACCGAGCATTTGCAGCCTATGGGAGCCCACACGCCTAAAGAAAATTGGCTCTCCCTTCTATAGCAACCATAAGTTGCCAGTGGTTCCTCAGCTCTGGATGGGACATCGTGAGCCCCTCTCTCGTCCATGCAAAGATTGGACTGGTTTGAACTTGGACAGGTTCTTTGCAAGCAATCACAGCTGCTGTGTGTCTATGTGCGATGGTGTTGTCATGGCTGGTGAATGTGGTCTCTTGTCTACCAATGTCTGCTCTCTCTAGCTCTTGCAATCTCTCTCTTCTGAAATGATCTTTGAGCTTTGGGGGGGG